>UELX01004610.1:0-16993 GCA_900480035.1 Eupelmus urozonus | reverse complement strand
ATTATTTTTACATTTCAAAAATGATACTGTCATAAATTGTTTATTGTTACTTATTATTTATGCACAAAATTTTTCATTAATTCAAAAAAAGAAGATTCAAAAACAAAGGTTAAAAAATTAATCAGTCTTGAAAAGGACGGTTGTAAATCGAATCGTCGATTAATCAATAAAGTTTATAATAACAACATCAACATCTTGGTTCGTCAAAGATCAATCTTTTCAACCCTTAAATAATTATACTACGAACGATATCCACCATTCTACAATAAAACAATATTTTGTCGACATAATAAACTAATCATAATGAGTTTTAAAATCGAACTCCCATTGCCGTTTCTATGTAAGTATAGAAAGTATGTATAGGCCAAGTGGCGTCTTCCTCTGGTTTACCTTATACTTTACTGTCAACCCAAAGTCGTATAATTGTGTGTATATTTATGAATGTCACTGGGAACTTCGTGGCACCATCGGCCTCCGTGGCGCAATCGGCTAGCGCGTTCGGCTGTTAACCGAAAGGTTGGTGGTTCGAGCCCACCCGGGGGCGTATTTTTTTTTTGTTTTTTACACTACTTGAAAATTTTTATAATTTGTTATATTATGTGAAAATTATTATAAATTATATAGAAAAAATATTATTTACCTATCAATTTTTCACTTATTCACATTGTTGTCAGCAGAAATACATATGAAATCGCTTAAAATTTAAATCGTCATATTTCAATTAAATATGAAAACGATTTTTGTCCCATGGTTAAAGAAAACGCTTTTATAGCGTTTCTTCTACTTATTAAAACAAAAATTATGCCCAAATTAAATAACGTATTAAAAATTTTCATCTTATTAAAGTTAGTACAAGTTCTCTCCACCAAGGTCCAAATTTATATAATGGACACACATTATCCAACATTCAAACTTCCAAATCTCGCGGCTTCATATTTATCTAGACAATAATATTGCCGTTATATTGAACATTTATGTATTAAACATTCAGAATCGACTATAAATTCGGATCTAAGATTGCAACAATAAAGCGCTGCCAGCACACACTTGTCGGCGACAAGTCGTACATCCTCTCAAAGTAGAAAATTTCACGACTACAGCGCCTCATAATCTAACCTGCGGCCGAAGTACAAACTACAGAAACAGTCGCAGCCGCTAGATCACCACTTTGCTAGTTCTCGCTTTTAGAGCACTCCCTGTATGTATAACCAAGCAGAGGGAGCCACCTCACGCGAATGGAAGTAGTATCTGCAATTATTCTGTCGACTACCTCGTGTTCCCTTTTATCATCAATTTTCAGGCAGCGACTCCATTTTCCTAGTCCAACGCCGCACGAGGATAACAAGGCGATAAAAAAGTCAACCCCATATAATTCGGCTTGTTACGTAAGAACAGTTGTTGATACTTTTCTCCATAAATTTTTTAAGTCGCGAGGTAAATAATCGATGCTTCATTGTCACGTGCGCCTGTGATATTTACTACGAAAATTACAAGTGAAAAATTCATGTGAATGAATATTCGCCAATGCGCCGGTGAATTCTCGTTTCGTAATTTTCCGGGAATTTTTTTCACTTACGTGCGTTTAAAGTTTTGTGTATTTTAAGAAACTCATTGTTGAATTTATTTTGACGAGCTTATTTTATTTGTAAAGTAGCTTGTGTTATTTCGGAGCACGCGTACTTTTAGAGGTTAGGTTACGTGAGCTGCGAGACAATGTTGTGCATTTAACAAAAAGTTTTTCATCATGCAGATTATTTTAATGCTGTTTGTTATGTTTTTTTAGATAAACATCGCAAAAAAATGGCGACGGCACAGTTGTTCAATCGAATAGGACAATTAGGCCTGGGTGTTGCACTTGTTGGTGGAGTTGTAAATTCAGCACTTTACAATGGTTTGTTCAATTTTTGTTTATTTAATCTTTACTTGTATTTTTTACATTAAAGAATGCATTTTTGTAAGACAATACAAATGTACATAACTAGAAAATAAGTTATGTCATTACACATAAACATACGTGTAAACAACTTGGAGCTATTTATATTGTATTATGAAATATTGCAATCATTTTGGAAATCTATTATTTAAATGAATTTAATTATTTCTTTTTAATATATAAAGAATAATTTTTAAATTTCAGTTGATGGAGGTCATAGAGCTGTCATTTTTGACAGATTTGTTGGTGTAAAAAACACTGTAATGGGTGAAGGAACACATTTTTTCATTCCTTGGATCCAGAAACCAGTTATCTTTGATATCAGATCTCGACCAAGAAATGTACCAGTAATAACGGGAAGTAAGGATTTGCAAAACGTAAATATTACACTTAGAATTTTATTCCGACCAGTGCCTGAGTCTCTACCAAGGATTTATACAATCCTTGGTATTGATTACGATGAGAGGGTATTGCCTTCGATTACTACTGAAGTACTGAAAGCAGTGGTAGCTCAATTTGATGCTGGAGAACTAATTACTCAGCGAGAGCTTGTATCCCAAAAAGTCAGTGAAGATTTGACGGAAAGAGCCTCTCAGTTTGGTGTAATCTTAGATGATATTTCTATTGTAAGTATATATTTGTTTTGTTTCCACTGAATTCTTTTTTAAATTATAGAATAAATTTATTCAAAATAATTAAAATTTATATTAAAATTTTATAGACTCACTTAACCTTTGGCAAAGAATTTACTCAAGCTGTTGAGTTGAAACAAGTTGCACAACAAGATGCAGAGAAAGCTCGTTTCCTTGTAGAAAAAGCTGAACAACAAAAGAAGGCAGCCATTATTAGTGCTGAGGGTGACGCACAAGCTGCCTCTCTCCTAGCCAAATCTCTGGGAGAAGCTGGTGATGGTCTTGTCGAGCTGAGAAGAATTGAAGCAGCTGAAGATATTGCGTATCAGCTTGGAAGATCCCGTCAGGTCATCTACTTGCCACCTGGTCAAGGCACTTTGCTGAATTTGCCTCAGTAGAATAATTAAAGTGAAGGAGTGAAAATGTTATTGAGATATTTTTATCTTGGTCTATGACCATTGGCAGAAGGAAAAAATGAAGCTAAAACCAGTTCCTGCCTCGGAACACTGTACTCTAGTTTAGCACAGAAGCTCACAATATGCATTTGTTAACTAAAACAGCATATATGATGGATGTAAAAATGTTATACTTTTGCTACATCAAAAATGTCGATTGAATAATAATATATTCGTCGATTTAACGCTTTTTTTTAATGCCATCTAACCAATTTTCTTTGCTAGGGCAATTTTTGAAAGATTAAGCTTTAAAACATACTTTGATTACTCGCTGTTCATAAATTTAGTATCATAAGGTTCTATATTTTTATAATTTTTATAAAAGTTTTTATGTAAATAAATATTTTTCGTTGAATAATAATCGGTAATTTTATTGAAATTTCATTTAAAAAATATTAATAGCTTGTGTTATGCCTGTGATACTAAATCTCAGTTTTGCATTATAAACTATTTTTTACAATTATTACATTTTATATAATTTGATAATTTTAATACGTGTAAATAATAGAAAAAAAAGACATAAAATTGGTATTAAATTTATATAAAGTAATTTCAGAAACAGATATTAAAACTTAATTTTTTGGATACTGATAAACATGTTTCAGCGAGTACACAAAGATGTTTTAAATATTCTTTTGTCTATTTTGTTCTCTTTACATTCCTAGTCTCAGTGAACAAATTCTAGTAAAAAATATCAACTGTTATCTATGATGATATAGAAAATTTTCAGCTTTCAAAGTAGCAAAAGTACTCGGTTATTTCTTAAAAGTAAAAGTTAATTTAAAAATAACGACCGAGGCGGGTAATCACACTAGTAGTGTATGTAGATTGTAAAGAAACGAATTGGCATTATTATTGTGCCATTAACATCAATAATAGTTCATTTTTGTAAAACAGGAGATTGTACTATTGTAAAAACTTTTGATTGATTTAAATTTTGTTTTTCCACAATGTTTAAATTTATTATTTGTACAGCCTTCATCTTTCTTTCCTTATTTTATATTAATATGTAAAAAGTTTTTAAATTATTTTCTTTTTAAAGATCTTTACTATGTTTACAATAAATTAATTTTCAATCAATTTAATTTTAAAATTTATGGCAATAGAACGGCTTAATCAAGTATAATTTTTTTTACTTATGATAGTAAAGAAAATACATTATGATTGATACTTTCTAATCGTTTAATAACATTTTATTTCATTTTTTTAATGAAGTATTTTTCAATTTCATTAAATTCTAGAATGTACTACATTACACAAACTACATCAATTCATACTTGGGTAACATTATATAATAATATTTATGTAAGAATAACTGTTGCTCAATAATATAAAAAGTAGATTTTATGTTAGTCTTGCCAATATTCTTGTATTACATAGTTTTATTTAAAGTATTTTATAATAATTATTTTTTTATCTTCAAAAAAAAAAAAAATAAATAAAATTTAAGTTAAGTTGGTGGTATAGATTAACCTATTAATGACCCAGAAATGCTTTAATAAATCAGATTTCTTTATCTTTTATCATTGATGTCATTATCAATGTTTTTAAAGACTTTACCACATCAATTAATTTTATTACAATTATCCCCTCCAAAATTTACTAAACGTTGCATCTTATCATTAAAACAACTGATAAACCTTTAGAATAGCAATATAACATAATAATTCAAATTACCCACCAAAATTAACATTAAAACAGACCTTCTCCTCACAACTTAAATAATTTTCATCGCATCACAATCAATAACGAAGCATTTTTAATTCAAGCCCATCCATATCCAATAAAAACTTCACCGTCTATACTATCCAATAACAATTCTTCATCCCGCAAGCCAAAAGAGCCGCGCGCACGCATCTGTATACGAACCGCTGCTCATCATCATCATCCTCACGAATTCCGGCTTTTAAGCCGCGCGATTAATATATCGTTGCGTACACGCGAGAGCTCGCACGAAAGAAGCCGCGTCTTCGTCGATCCATCAAGCGCGCCGCGGGGGGCGCCTCCTTGAAAATTCACACCTCGCGCCTTTCGCTCTCCGAATGACGGAAAATCGGACAAGCGCTGTTTTTCTTCTGCGGGCCGGTGATCGATTCGATGTGAAGTTTGTTGTGAGTTTGTGGAATTTGTAGCTGGATGGGTGTTGTGCGGAGGATTTTTGTTCTTGAATTTTTACGTAAGGAAATTAATTAAGTAATAATGGAGCTGTTATTATGATTTGATAAACGTTTTGTTTACGTTCAAAAGGTTTTTAAAAGCTTGATAGTGCAAATTGGCTGGTTGTACGGAAACGTTTAGCAAACCGCGGATTCTATTAATATCAACGAAATCTTGCGATAGTTTTTTTATGCCTTTTTCAACATTTTTTTGTATTCTTATTCATATTTCTCTTAAGAATAGACATTTCGTAGTTTCAATAAAAACACAACTTATTTCTTGATCATTATATTGAGAGTGAATTGTTTAATTACTACTAAATCGAAACTACCTTAAAAATTATTGTGGACTCCAATTAGGACTTTATAATAGAGACTCTTAAATAAATAATGTAGATTATTGAAATTTTTCGATTACAAAATTAATTAACTAGTAATATCATGATTCATTCAAATTTTTTTAGATTTAAATTAAAGTGTAATAAAGAGTTAGTAACAGATTCCATGATTATATTAATAATTATGCAAAGCAATTACTTTTTAATTTATCTATTGAATTTACTATTCAAGTTCACCTGAATAACCTGTGTAATCCATTTCTTTAAATTATTTTAATAATATCGCATAAATTGGTTTGCGATATACTTCTATTCTCAATCAAATTATATTAAATGCATTTTAACATTTACCGTACACTAATCATTTCGTTGCATAATTTTGGAAAATAAATTATAAAAACTCAGAACCACTTCTACAACTCTTCCCTTATAAAATCGCTCTACTTGACACACCTCCAAAAAGCCATAGATCATCCGTGATCCTAACCATAACAATCATCAGCTCGATATTTAGACACAGGACACACACACTGTTCCACGCTGGAAAATCTATTAGGACGACCGCCAGCCGCGAGCTCGTGCGATAATTAAAATTTCTGTTGCATCACGCCGCGCACGTGGCAGCCTTTTGTCGGAATAAGCGAACTCGAAGAACGTAGCGCAGTTGCTCTTCGAGAAAAATACTTCTCGGGGAAAAAAATAAAGAAACAAAACAGGAACAGCAGACACATGAGCGGCAGCTGGAAAAGCGCGCAGCGGGATGCTTAGATGGAAAAGCGCCGCCGAGTGTCTTGAGGAATGATGTGGAAGGTGGAAGACGGATTGGGGATGAATATGCCGAGCTTGTCGATACGAGCTTTATTTTTGCGTAGGATTAAGGTTTGGTAGATTTTTGGGAATAATGAGTAATGTGATGAATTGTGTACTTTTTAATCAATATTTAAAGAATCTCATATTTAGAAGGTGATAGATGTGAAATAAACTTTTATTTTTGAAACCCACATACGGAAACATTAATGGATTTATATTAAAACTTATGACTAAAATGGAAGAAAACGTTTCTATCACAGTGGACTAATTGGAAAAGCGTTGGAAGTAGATTATCCAATAATAAACTAATTTTCTTCAAGCAGTTGTGATATCTCTAATAAATATCAAGTTTTCTATAAATTTATGAATTTTATGCAAACTCAATTATCAAAAAACTGAATTTATTAAAAAGCTAATAATTATTTATCGTGCAAAAATTAAACTAAATTCACTCTAAACTTCAACATAAACAAAAACCAATTCCCGCAAAGATTCACCATCTAATTTGCTTACTCTCCCTCAAAAAAACACCGGAGAAATCTCGCCAATTTCTCGGCCAAACGCAAACCTCGCCACCTCGCCACCTCCCATCATTTCTTACTTCAGCAGCGCTCCTTCATTTTTCATGCGCCGCTACCTCCATAAACATTAATCCAGACCCTCGGAGGAAAAATTACGAATAAAGAGCCGGCGCGCATCCCTTCCGTCATAAATTACAATATCAATTTGATCCACCCTCCGCGCAGTTGCGGAAGCCCTCTCCGTGGAAAATGGCGACTAAGCCAGTCATTTTCGCAGCGAGCGCCGGTGTGTCTTCGACGCCGAGGGATTTCGGCAAAAGGGGACCTTAGCGCCGTCTTTCACGACAAATAAGGGAAGCTGTTATCCCACGGTAAGGGAGTGTGCTCTGGGAGAGAGTAATTAACTGTACTATAGTTGCGTGTGGTTAGTCTTTAAATTTTAAATAGCGAGAATTCCACTATTTACTCTTTAGCACTACTTTATCATAAATTTTCACTATTTGTTAGTTAAGATTACTTCTCCGAGTAGGAAAATAGTGCAATTTCCTCTGCTTAAAATTTACAGAGTATGTGTGTAGGAGTTTTTTGATGTTTTTGATAAGAGATGTGGATTCATTTTTTAAGTTTTAAGAAAGGATTTTAAGTGGTTTTTAGTGGATTTTTTTTGAGGTTTTTAAGTGATTGTGCATGAATTGAGGGAGGTAGCAATGGAATAGAAGGGTGTACTTTGCTAATAGTATAGAAATAGCTGGATATAGACCATTAAAAAATATATACATAAAAAATTTTTTATTTGTTCTTTACATTTTCTAAAATTTTTATTATTAATTTAATTTTAACTGCGTAAACTTAAATTTAAGATTTTTAAATTACCCTAAAGTGGGTAGATACTTAAAAAGGTAACGTGCATTAAAACATTGCTAAGTTTTGTATACAAGTGATTTTAAAATTATCTGCGGTAGATTATATATAATATAAACTCAAATTATTTATTAAAAATTTTTTTCGTTTTTTGCTACAGTCGTCATACAAAGTTAATAAAACATCGATTGCGAAAAGTAATAAAAATTAAGAATATAACTTAAAATTCTTTAAGTTTATTATAATAAACTAATATAAGATTGTAATAAAACATTTACCATTATCACTTCCAAAAAAAAATTTTAACTATGCATCACCCTAACAAAAAATCATCGCAACCACCTATACCAGAACCATCCGATCGCGCTCCGCGCACCATTTTTCACGCATCGCCTCCACCGACCATCTTGAACTCGCGCTCTCGTATTAATAGAAAAAAAAGAGGGACCGCGCTGTCCTACCATTCATCACCGGGCCGCGCGTGAGAAAAAAATATTCCCCCGCACTTCGGGCTCATCTCTTCCAGCACATACAGCACCTCTCGGTGAGACAATCGATTTCTCATCAGGCGCGATCGGTAGCGCGCTGCCCTCGTGGTATGGAAGATCGGCGTGAGTGATGAAGATGCCGGCAAGTATACATCCGAGCGATGATCCGAGGTGGATCTGAGACTGCTTGGGGATGGAATTTTAAAAAGTGTTTGAGGTGAGAGAGCTGATGATGTTTTCGCTGCTTTGCTTATGTTCGTGGCTGGTTTTGAATATATCGCAGCTGTTTAGTAGCTTCGTGAAGATGGTTTGAGGAAGAAATGATGCGTTTAACTTTAATTCGTTAAATTTGGTGTACTTAATATTTATTTTAAAGATTTGCAAAGGAATTTTTGTGATTGTTAGATAAGAAATTCAATTATAGACATAATGATGCTTTTAATTAGGTCGAGATAAAAAATTAATCATGCATTCTATGCTTGCTGCTTAGATCGGAAGACTGCAATATCTTTTTATTGTCATATTAGTAAAGCACTACCTAGAATCCCGCAAAATATAATACAGATTTCGTACTACCTTATTTTATCATCGCCAAGAGCCCGACATTTCCCAGCCCCATAACAAATTACCCATCGCAAATTCCAAAATTACATGTACAAACAGCAAAACGAGCAAATTACAATCCATCAGTACTTACGCCACGCGAATTCCCATACGGGTGACGCACAATTTTCCGCTGATCGCGTCGCGGCAAACGAGCCTTGACCCCTTTTGTAATGAGTCCAGCAGACGCCCAAGACGGCTATATATACGTATGTGTGTATTTCTACAGTAGTGTGCTCTTAGCCCGGCTAAATAACAGGTGGGTATATACCCTCGTATTAGAGGCACGGTTCGAGTACTCCTTATGAAACCTGCGAGAAGGATGAGGCCAGAGAAGGAGTAAGGGGTGGACATACACGACTACTCCTCCACCCAGCTTTCAAGGCCATGTCGATCTGTTTTGCGTCATATGTCGCTTACGTGTCCTGTGGCGTGAACATTTTTTTTTTTGGGTGTGCTGTGCGCGGTAAGTTTGGAGTGTTTAAAAAAAAATATTTATTCATTTAGAAGAATGCAAGGTTAGTATTTTATAAAATAAATAATAACATTAATGATTCAGCCATTAATTCTGTAGATCATCTCCAGGATTCTTTTCAAGTTTCAATGATAAAACTAAAATTTACATTTAATTTTTGAAACAGAACTAGCTAGAAAAAAAAGAAAAAAAAGATTACTTGATAGTTTAATTTCTATGATGATTGCCAGGATAACTTGATGAGATTGGTATAAGGTGGACTGATTTTTGTGGTTATTTTAGTCCAATAAAATAAAGAAGCAAATGAATTGAAAAGAATAATGAACTCAATCAAAATCTGTTCCACGTACATCCAATACTCTCCTTGTTATATTGAAATTGATTCAATACCTTTATAGCAATTAAATCAACATTTAAAAAAAAAATTAATTTAACACGTTAAACCTTCCCCCAAATCTTCCTTCAAAAATTCAAAAACCCACAAGAAACTCGCTTCACTCAAAAACCTGCAGGCACACTCCGTGCAAGCCGTGCACGCACCGCCAATCGCACCTAATTATATCCACGCGCGCGAGAATAGCGGCCAGGAAATCGCGGAGAACGGGGGCAGTTATATTCGCGTAGGTACAGGTAACGATCGGTTCGGCACCTGTTACGCGCCGGCACGCGAGCGCACACATGTGGCCGCCGCCCTAGGGCCTCTTTTCTTCGGGACGCACGGTAATAAGCGCCGAAATGATGAGCTGAGTGGGGAGGGTGAAGGAGAAATCAGGCGCTAGGCGAAGTAGAGATGTTTCGCCGCTTAAGGATTCGCCGAGTTATTGATTTTGGTTCGTTTGGGATGGTTTGATCTAAGGTAGGATTTAGGAGGGTTACTGATCGGCTGGGTAGATCGGTTGTTAAGTGGGGCTAGATTTTTGATATCTGCTATTTTAAGTTAAGGTAGATTTTTTAATTTTTTATTCGTTGACAGCGGTCTTTAGAAATTGAAATAGTATGAAGTGATATTGGAATATTGAAACAATATTAAAGCAATATTTGGGGGTCATTGAAGTGGTATTGGGATATTAAAATATTGGAATAATATATATGAAATAACATTAATGTGTAACTATAACTAAATGACATTGGAATATTGAAACAATATTACAACAAAATTTTTTTTACAATATTTTTGAAAAAAAATTATGTTTATTATAAACGTTAGAGGAAAGTATAATACAGATATCGAGCGTAACGTTTGACGATCAAATCTAACATATTCTTAGATTTACCCACTTTTATACATGTTTCTGCTTTTCTTATAAATGATTTTTATTACAAGATTATAGTATACGCGCATTACAATACATTAGTTAGAAGCGATAATAGTGAAAGCTTTACAAAATTCTCCCTTTTTCTTACAATTCTACTCGATCTTGTTCTCGTTTGCCAACTGGCTAGCAAACGGGTACTGTGGGTGCTTCTCGACTCTAAAACAAAAAATTCACCTGTAGCAAACAATTTGAACTCGTCACTTTGAAGCTTCATTAAAAAACTTACCCCTTATCGATAAAGAAGTGGAAGATCCTGCCCTGCTCGCCTTTATCGAGACCGTTCATCGCTTTCATCTCGTCCTCGGTCAGGGCGAAATCAAATATGCTAACGTTCTCCTTGATCCTGCCCGGGTTGGTACTTTTAGGCAGAACGATTATGCCGCTCTGGATGGCATGGCGAAGCAGGATCTGAGCAGAAGTGCGGTTATGCGTCTCGGCGATCTTTTTTACCGTGGGATGGTCGAAGAGCCGGGGTTGTGACTTGATGAACTTGGTCTTTTTGTCGAGAGAAGAGCCAGGTGAGCCTAGGGTGCTGAAGGCTGTAACTGTGATGTTACGCGACGCGCAGAGCTCACGCATTGGAAGCTGCTGATTGTAGGCTTGGAGCTCGATCTGGCAAATTTATTAAAGTTTTATTTTCAAATTTTGGTGAAACTTGTTATTAGTAAATAATAATGCACGAGCGCATTGTTTAATTTGGCCACGCTATTGAGGAATTATTTTTTTCACAAGAAAAATGAAAGCTTTATTTTCAAGTTTAAATTAAAAAGTTTTCGAGTAAAAAAGTACCTATACTTTTCGAATTTTTATATAAATTATGATGAAAAGAAAATTTTGCAAATTGACTCTAGCAGAAATATAGAAAATAGCTAAAATCTAATAATTCGAATTACTTAATAAAAAGCTCTTTTTCTGGCAAAAAGATACGCTGTACTACTTTTTGCACGTTTTAATTTTTTTCCAACTAAAACTCAGTAGATCAATAAGAAAAAAAATTTCATAAATATTGTTATTTACTTGAAGATTACTAGGCTTGATCTCAGCATTATCATAGACATTAAGTAGCTGCGTCTTATTAAAGTTACTAAGACCAATAGATCTAGCGCGTCCAGCCTTCACCTGCTTCTCCATTGCCTGAAAAATACTCAAACAGATCAATCCACAAATCATCCAAAATCAACATACAAAAAAAGTTCTAAACATGCCTTCCAAATTTCAACGTGATTCGTCTCGAGATCCAACACCACGCTTCCATCTTCGTTGAGTGCAGGTGCATGCTTGTATTTATCTTTAACAAAAGCGAAAGGCTTGTGAATCAGGTACATGTCCACGTACTCCAGCCCCAAATACTCCAAAGATAGCTTCAGATAACCCTCCACAGCCGAGGCTCTCATGCCGTAAGGAGGTAGCTAAATAAAGCATTTAATCACATACATTAGTTTTTCAGATTAAAATGCAAGCTTTCCGGTATTCTATAAATATGCAATTAAACTTTCGCTCGCTTATCAATCGATTTTTCATTTTTAATTGACGCGAGAAGTCGCTCAAAAGTCGACGTCTGCATCATATGATTGTATACCTTAGACGTAACGAAGAGATCTTCCCGCTTGTTTCCCTTATCAAACCACTTTTTCAACGTCTTGCCGATCGCTTCCTCGTTTCCATAAGTAAATGCGGTGTCGACGTGCCTGTAGCCGCTTTCCAGTGCAGCGGTTACAGCGACATCGATGGCCTCGGGCGGCATCTGCCGATGATAATTTAATGCTGTTTATTTTTTTCAAGATTCAATGCGCTGTATATACAAGGAAGTAAAGTCGAATGTGGGGCGCGCGATGTTTCTATATTTACGTGCTTGACTATGGGTGATTTCGATAAAGAGATGCCTTTGAGTGCAGTGGCTGTAGTGTGATTTTTTAAATTATTAAATTTATGCTTTCATGTAAATATGTATGGTGTAGAAATATAGTTGAAAATTTGATTGTTTCATATAATTGCTTTATTAAGGTTACGCAGTGCTAGATAATAGTGTAATAAAGTGTAAAAATGTATTTTTAAATTCATTGGACATTTTTGACCGAGATTACGGAGTAAAGCCAACAAAATAGACTTAATTAATTTTTTCAATTTTCTTACCTGCCAAGTGCCCAATCCAATTATGGGCATGTCATGTCCAGAGGATAATTTTATAGTTTTTAACGCTGAAGTAGTCGAGCAGAGTGCGAGCGCAAAAGCGACACAAAAGATTTGGCTTAATTTAAAAAAAAAGAACACTATTAACGTTTATGATTAGTAATAGTAATAAAAACTACTTTAAATATTATAAAATTAAAGAAAATTGTATTTAAAATTTTACTTTGACTCTAATTTCAATTCTAATTTATTTACTACTTGTAGCTTACCCCAAAGAAGCCATAATAATAGCTTTATCGACTGCTCTCAATTCTTTTAGTTTTCTTCCAATATATTTTGAAAAACTTGGCAAGCACAGAAGAAAGTAGCTAGCATCCGCTGTCCTCTATGCGACTAAATTAAATCTTAACCGCTTCCTAGATATATGCTTAGCTGGATGTATCGTTCGGTGCAGATAACCGGCACGCTATCTTTTCTAAAAACGACGCGTACCACTTATATATCATACTTTATGCAAATGCTCATGTCAGTCAACGCGCTATCTAGGAGAAAGTGATTGATTAATAATAGCTAGTGAAAGTGAATAAAGTCGATGGGAGATTTATTCTTATTTTCCGTCTCCTGATTTCATGCCACCGAGCAAACAATGTTTACCAGCGAGCTATCCGTTGTTTCGACGTGGACTAAATATTGATGAATATATTGGGTATTTGATTTCGTGATTAATATAGTTTTATAATGATTTCTGTTAATAGAACAAATACTTTTTGCATGTAGAGAATTAAAATAATTGAAAATTTAAAAGGTTCTATGAGTAAATGTTTATTTTAAACGGGTTGCTTTTATGAATTACAAAGAAACGATGTAATTTTTTATTTTATCTGAAAACTAAATTTTAATCATAATTAAAACTTTACTTTTATTTTAAAGGTATACAATCATTATAGGTCTTATTTTCAGTTATTGTAAAAAAAAATCACTAATGAAATCGCTTATTGATACAACACGGTTTATCACCAGATTTCTAGCGTGATTCATACTCAAAATTTACCTTATAATTTAATGTTTTCAAAACCCAGCAATAAGCAACAAAACTTAGCATTGCCTATAACAGCAACTAAATCGCGTATCACAATTTTCCGCCAAATGATCGCTCCGCCTAAAGTCAATCCACCCATAAAATCATTCCTCAGTGAACCCCTCGTCCGCGGTCAGAACCACCACTGCCAAAAGAAATATTCCAATTAGCTTTCTCCAAATTGGCCACCTCCTCGCTCGGGCATAAATCTCCACATTATTGCGCGCCGATTAACGTAAGCGAATATACATCCGCGCGCGATGCGCATCAAAGGGTAGAACGTGCCTAAAAGCCTGCGGGAAAATTCGGCATTGATTTTTTTTTTTTCGATTAAAAGCCGTGTTCCTCGCTCGCGATTTTCGGGAATTGCTTTTACCTTGCAAAAAAAGGAGGGCGAGTGGACGAAAAAACGGCCGAGTGGACAGGCAGTTCGTTACCCGCGTCAGCTCGCGTCAAACAAAGTGGAAATACAGAGGACGAGCGGCCTAGGTCATCCGGGGAATTATTAGTTTGCGAGACTGTAGGAGAAGCGGGAGCTAAAGCACTGAGAGTGTTCGATTTTTTTTTGGAATTCGGAGAGTTTTGAATGGTCGCGATTGAAGAAGTTGATAGAAACCGTGGAAGTACGGTTTTAGTCGATTAATGTAGTGTGCATTAAAGTTTTGAAATACGGTGTTATGAAGGATCAAAGATTGATTAACAGTAAGAACGTAAATTAGTAATAACTCAAATTTATTGCTTTTCAGAAGTATGCGTTCAAAATGATGTCAGAATAATCGCGTAATAAACTTTAATATGTAATAAGTTTATTGAAAAAACTTAAAATACTTGAAATTATAAAAAACATTTATTCTTAAAAATGTATTGTTTTTTCATTTGAATATTTTTAAGCAGATTCGAAATCTTTCTAGAAAAGTTTGTTAGCTTCAAATACAAATTTAAAATAAAAATAAAACTTGAATTGTTCATTTAATATTTGCAAAAGAATTAATAAATTTGCACACAGTAGAAGCAATTTTAGGGCATTTGTGAATTATACATAAAAAGTTGGAATCTTTACTCGTCCACACTTAATAAGTAGATCAGAAAAATCTCTCGTCATAATTCGACCCATCCTTTTAATCAAGAAAATACTATAAACACCTGACGAATCCTAAACTAATTATGCTAATTTTCTTGACATCCGACCAGCCTATCCAAACCCGTTCTCACCAACAAAACAATCCGATTCAAGACCCACGCGCAAAAAACCTACCTTCCTACCTTCAAACGCAAGCCAAATTCCATAATCCAAATCACCGGCACAAAAATACGCTTAGTCAAAACCCAGCAACAGCCATAATCCCATATACGAAACAAGCCAAGCGATGCTCCCGTACACTACTAGCTCGCAATCACGCAGCGGTCAAAACAAACGTAACCCTTTGAGCCTCCCCGCCGGACTAATGCAGAAAACAATTACGCCGTCCGTCTGTCCGGCGAAATAGCAATTCCGCGGGCACTTATTCGCATTTGTCGCGCTGACCGGGCGCGTTTCTTTGTGCCCGCGAATTATGGGCTCCGTCCAATTTTCCAGGCTTTTAATCGAGTCCGAAAATCCGAGGGCCCGAGGTGGACGTGGACAGAAAGGCTGGGATGGACGCACGTAAGGAGTAATTAAGGGGAAATTTTCAATTTTCGGCTGGAAAGCGGGTTTTGGAAATTGAATGAAGAGGCGGGTTGGTTTTGTGTGAGATGCAGAGGGTTTTCAGTTTCTGGAGGGAATTTGCTGTGATGGTTGGGGATGTCGTGGGTGAGTGTTTTGGATTTTTAGATTGGGATTGAATAAATTGTGGTTTTTCTGTAGCGATGGGATTATTGTTATTTTCTATAAGTATTTGAAGAGCTATGAACTAAGAAAATTGATTGTAAAAGAATAATATTGATTGAATAATACGATAATATAATGGATTTTCATCATTTGTTTTTATCCTCAGTCAGTAATAATTATTCAAAAAACAAGAAAGTTTCTAGTCGTTACTACCTAGTTATTTGCGTATACTCACCGCTCTATACACATTAGCATACCCGATCATCAAATTATTGAAAATTCTCAAAGAATGCAAAGTGCACGGTAGCTCATCCACTTGGAGCAATTTTAAAATCATTATTCAAACCCGAAAATTACTAACCAAGACCCAGACCAAATCTACCCGACCTCCCAGACCACTAAACGCCCAAGTCTCGTTTTTTCTAATCCACGAGCACTGCAAATATCTATATATAAAAAAATTAAAAAAAAACCATCCTAATCACCGTTCACCCACTTCTTCTCCCACGTTTCAAAGAACTGCCTCAATCGAGCTCGAACCCTCGATTATCGCTTGGCGTGCGCGTCTTGACGGGTACTTATATGATGACCCCGCACGCGCCAGTCGCGTAAAACAGCTTCTGCTCTGGCCACGTGCTTCAAGAGAGACTAGATGAACCCACGGCCAATTAGTTCGTCCGCACAGTAGCCGTATAGTTCGGTCAGTATAGGCGCCTTTATTTTGCGTGGGTTTTTTTGTTCGACTGCGGCTATTTTGACTGGACTCGCTTTTGATTCTGGATGGATATTGGGCTGGTTATTCTCTTTTTATTCAGCGATGCGTGGATGTTTATGAGTGTATTATCAGGGTGAGTGTGTAAGTGAATCGTTTATGAAAAGATTATGGGGGCGTTTGTTTTTGTTTTGGACGATTATTTGTGGATTTGAATATTAGCATTGTGTTGCTTGAGAATGCATTGGTTCTTTTATTTAGGCATAGGATGAGCGATTTTTTTTAATTGAAATGCTTTTATTTTTCATATTTTTTATTTTTTTGAGCTTATTGAATGAATTTTTAAACCTTAAACATGTATTTGAATAATATGTATTATCTACTTTTTTCTAGTAAAGTTATTATATAATTTTAAATCAATAAATCAAGTCATAAAAACAAATATTGACATAAAGCTACTCAAAAATAATAAAAAGTTTATAATTGTTTTTAGTTAGAAAGAGAAGTTTGAAGTCGTAAAACGGCAAAGATAGTTTCATTAAACATGTTTTACGCGATGAGTGTTGATAAGCTAAATAATTTAAGAACTGTATGTAAATACACTGTAAATTCATGTGTGTAATATTACACGTGTAAAATCAGCAGCTCCCATTTAAATACATGGTCGCCATTTTT
>UELX01004609.1:0-16997 GCA_900480035.1 Eupelmus urozonus | reverse complement strand
TGATATAAGATACCTTTTTTACCACTTTTCTATGGAGGATATGCCATCTCAAATCCCGGCCCTCTAAAGGTTAAAGTATATTGCAGATTTAAGACATCTGACCTTGAGCATATCGATGAAAAGATTTTAATATCATCTGCATAAAGTAATACTTTGCAATGATAAATGCACGACTTAATGTCATTAATAAAAATTGAGAATAACAATGATCCTAAATGAGACCCTTGTGGTACTCCAGAATGAATAAATATTGGCGATGAAATACGCCCCTTAACTTTTACAAAACTACATCTTTCTTTTAAGTATGACTTGAACCAGGATAATAATATACCACTAATGCCAAAATTTTTCAATTTATCCACCAGTCTGTTATGATTCACCAAATCAAAAGCTTTTTTGAAATCTAAATAAATAGCATCAACTTGAACATTATCATCTAAAGAATTTACAGTAAAATCAGTAAATAATTATTATTTTTTTATCTTTTTATAACTCCTTTTTAAGTCTTTAAAAAGATATTATAATTGAAAAATCAGTTTAATAATTCAATAAAAATATATTATTTAAGAATCTCTAATAAGATTTAAACAAAAACACCTCATAATAATAGCTTAATGACTATTGACTTGTAAATTTGAAATTTTGCAGTCTTATAAAAAATTATAAATTAGCACTATGAAATTCGAGATGGTATTATAAATTTTTAGAAAGCTATAACTTTGTAAAAAAAATTCTGTAATTCTACAGAATAGGGTATTAAATAAACTGTTTTATTTTATTTTTACATAAAATATTATAATATCAAAATAAAGCCAAATAAAAACAGTGTGTTTATGATGCTGCGGTATATATCTAATACAAATGAAATTGAAATTTCTATATACAAATGAAACTTTCAATGCTCATAAATTTTATAAATTGACTTTTAAAACAAAAAATATATAAAAAATATGACTTGATTTTTAAAATTATTTATTATTGTTTATTAAAAGCAAGAAAAAAAATTGAATATTTTCAAAAAAATTTCCTAATCTCTTATTTTCAATGTTATACCTGCTAATTAGAAATTTTTCTAAAAAAATATTTTATATACATATCCAAAAATTGTATTATTGTTCTCAGTATCACTCTGTAGCTAATTATAATTTATTTTATATACTATATACACCAAGTTGTTTAAATACAAGTTTTTCTATTATTTTTTTTTTTACGATAAGGAATTTTTATTAAAAATTATAAAAATGAAAAGTGTTAATATGTATTGTAAATTTTGTAAAATAAAAATTTTAGATTATATAATTTTGTATCATGTATTATATTAATAAAATTATTGATGATTATGTATATAAAAAAGGTTTATCCGCAATAATTACTGTATTATAAATGATTCGAGAAATTAAATAAAAGTAAAAGATAAATGTTTCTTTCATTATTCATAAGTATAAAATGTATAAAACATCCTCAGCTCGCTAAATTAATTAGCTATTGCCGCGCAACAGTGCGGAGTTGCAGCGAGCGCAGTAAAAAAAAAATGAGGAATCTTAAAATTTGGGAGTTGAAAGGAAAGATGATTCAAAAAGCAGGAAAACTCGCGGCGTGACAGACATATTAAAGTTCCGATCGTCCGATAGTTGTGGTATTATAGGTGGATAGGTGTAAGGACTATATACGCGGCGCAAGAAGCAACATATGTAGGTATATAGCTATAAAAGCGAGTCAAAGTTGGTAAGAGTGCTGCCGGCTTTTGACGTGTCCTCTGTAGAGCCGTGCAGCTGCAGCTGCCGCGCGCGCGTGCGATAAGTAGTAAGTTTGGGCTCCGCGAGTGGGTTATACACGCGCGCATAGCCGCCTGCCGCAGCGGTCTGCTCTGCTCTCTCTCTTTCTCGTGGACTCTGTGTGTGATGCTACGTGTCCCCGCGGCGCTCATGGATCGTCGGCCGCTCTAAGAAGTTAGTCCCCGTCTTGCTGAGCGAGAGAGAGAGAAGCCGCGCCGCGAGTATACAGAGACACGCGTCCGCAAGCCCGCGCCGACATGCAGCCCAGCGCCAAGTCGTCTTCCTCGACGGCTGCGACGGCTGGAGCCGCCGCCGCTGGCAAAAAGGTTCTGTTCCCGGACAAGAAGCCACAACAGCAGCAGCAGCAGCAGCAAGCGAGCAGCAGTGCTCCGGCTTCGCCGGCGGTCAAGCAGGTCAAGTCCTCGACTCTGACGAACGCCGCGGGCCTCAACTCCCTCATCACTTTCACGGTGCTACTGCTCGCCTGGATATCGGGATTCGCCTCGCGACTTTTTGCCGTCATCAGATTTGAGAGCATCATTCACGAGTTTGATCCATGGTAAGTATGTCTGCTTTCTCGGCTATAGCAGCAGGTTGCAGCCGCGGGCTCGCGCACCTGCTGCTACTACTTTTTTTCTTGGTTACGTGGGAGAGCCAAACACACGAGTAGCAGCAGCGCGCTTATCTTCGCGCTCCTATGTAAGCCTCAAACGTGGCACGTTACGTACTTATGAGAGAGGGAGAATCGACTTTTGCTTTTTTTTTCTTCTTGTCATATCAAGAGCAGCATGAGGTGCAGAGAAAAAAAATTAACGAGAGCGCGTGCCTGCTGCTCTGCTTAGCGATCCTACCTACATGCTCTCGCGACTTTGCTGATTGCCGAAATGATGCTTGTGATTTTATTTTCTACGATACTTATTGGCCTGTCATTTATTTTTGACTTTATGAAGGACGCTCTTGACCATTTCTCTTTAACATTTTCTCCTTTTCGTTTTATTTTTCTTTTCTAATATTAGCTTCAAGAAATGTTGTTGTTATTATCTTAAAGGACACTGCCTTTTGAGTACATTCAAGGATTTAAAATTACACTAATACTTTTAAAAAAAGAATTCTGAATTAAAAAAAACATTAAATAAATAAGTAAAAATTACAAGTTTAGAAGCAGAATTAAATCACTAATATTTTTTACAAATTTATATAAACATAAACTTTCTTATGCTAATTGGACAATAAAATCGTGAAATTTTACAATAATAACAAATGTCTGAACTTGTTTCAAAATGCTATTTTTACTTATTTGCTTACTATTTAAAATTTTTGTACAGGTTCAATTACCGAGCAACAGCTTACATGGTGCAACATGGTTTCTACAATTTTCTGAATTGGTTCGACGAAAGAGCATGGTACCCTCTTGGACGTATTGTAGGTGGAACTGTCTATCCAGGTCTTATGATCACATCAGGATCCATACACTACATCCTCCACTCACTTAACATACCAATTCACATTAGAGATATATGCGTTTTCTTGGCTCCGGTATTCAGTGGACTTACAGCCATATCCACTTACTATCTGACCAAAGAATTATGGAGCGCAGGTGCTGGATTATTTGCTGCCTGTTTTATTGCCATAGTTCCTGGTTATATTTCAAGATCAGTGGCGGGAAGTTATGATAACGAGGGTATTGCTATATTTGCATTACAATTCACCTATTATCTATGGGTCAAATCTGTCAAAACTGGCTCCATTTTCTGGGCTTCTATGACAAGCCTTTCCTACTTCTATATGGTCTCAGCATGGGGAGGATATGTTTTCATAATCAATTTAATACCTCTGCACGTTTTTGTCTTACTCCTCATGAATCGTTACAGTCAACGACTTTTTACAAGTTACACCACTTTCTATATTCTGGGACTTTTGTTCAGTATGCAAATCCCATTTGTTGGATTCCAACCAATTCGAACTTCTGAACACATGGCTGCTGGTGGTGTATTTTGTTTATTAATTCGTGTCGGTGCATTGAAGTGAGTTAATTTTCTATTATTTTTTATTTCTTTACTGCGTATATATTTTAATATAAAATTATTTTTTCTATTTGTAAAAATATTATTAATACTAAATTTTTATCTCCTTATTTTAGATACCTAAGAACGTTCTTAACAAAATCAGAAATGAAGTACTTTGGTGGAGTAGTAGTTGCAATAGCACTAGTATTTTTGATAATTTTAATTGGTCTAACTTATGCTGGTTTTGTTGCTCCATGGAGTGGAAGATTTTACTCCCTGTGGGATACAGGCTATGCCAAAGTGCATATTCCAATTATTGCTTCAGTATCGGAGCATCAACCAACAACATGGTTCAGCTTTTTCTTTGATTTACATATACTTGTTACAACGTTCCCAGTTGGGCTTTGGTATTGCATTAAACATATCAACGATGAACGTGTTTTCGGTAAGAAATCGTTTATTTGCAATCAGTTTTTAAATTACTTAATAGAAAAATTAAGAAATATTTATTAAAACTATAAATTTAATTTATTGCTTAGTAAATATGATGTATAAAATATATCTTTCTTTTCAGTGGTGCTGTATGCAATTAGTGCGGTTTATTTCGCCGGTGTTATGGTGCGTCTGATGTTAACACTGACACCTGTTGTTTGCATGTTGGCCGGTATCGCATTCAGCGGTATTTTGGAGCTGTTCCTAAAGGAAGAAACCAGCGACGAGAATAGCGGCACAAATGCAAGTGAAGAAGAAAGCGAAGAGGAGCAGGAGCGTAGCCCTGGTCGTGCTTTATACGACAAGGCGGGCAAGCTACGCAGAATGAAGCACGAGAAGCCTAAGGGCAACGGCGACGGTCTCGGTGCTAACGTGAGAAACAGCGTCGTCATCTTTATCCTCATGTTGCTGATGATGTTCACGGTGCATTGCACTTGGGTAACTAGCAACGCTTACTCGAGCCCTTCGATTGTCTTGGCGACGTACAGCAACGATGGAGGTCGAGCTATACTAGACGATTTTCGTGAAGCTTACTACTGGCTGGCTCAGAACACGCCTACCGATGCCAGAGTTATGAGCTGGTGGGACTATGGTTATCAAATAGCTGGAATGGCTAATAGGTAATCAGTTTTATGAACACATTATTTAAGATGCACGGAATTTAAATTATTTGATAAATAAATGAATCAGTTAATTAAAATTACATTCTTTAACAATTGATAAAATTATATTTTCAGGACAACTCTTGTAGACAACAATACTTGGAATAATTCTCACATTGCTCTTGTCGGCAAAGCGATGAGTTCCAATGAAAGTGCAGCTTACGAAATAATGACGTCTCTTGATGTCGATTACGTGCTAGTCATATTTGGTGGAATGATAGGCTATTCCGGCGATGATATCAACAAGTTCCTCTGGATGGTGAGAATCGCTGAAGGCGAGCACCCCCAGGACATTCGGGAAAGCGACTACTTCACCGAGAGAGGAGAGTTCCGCGTAGACGCGGAAGGCTCGCCAACGCTCTTAAACTCGCTCATGTACAAACTTAGCTACTACAGATTTGGAGAGGTCAAGATTGACTACCGTTCGCCTTCTGGATATGATAGAACGCGTAATGCTGAGATTGGTAACAAAAATTTCCAGCTCACGTATTTAGAAGAAGCGTACACTACTGAACATTGGCTTGTAAGAGTATACAGGTAAATAAAGAACTTGAAATAACGATATAAAAAATTACATTAAGAAAAGCAACTTTATTAGGTACAAATATTTATATAGTTTGCATATAAATTTTAAATACTAACGTTACTTTAAAAACTACATAAATTTAAATTTAATCGTGTAATGTAATAGTTGAAGTAGATAACTTTTTACTTTCTTTTCAATAATATAAAATGTTTTGTTTTAATTATAGGGTCAAGAAGCCAAATGAATTCAATCGACCAAGAATACCAATATCCAAGCGTTCAATAACTCGTCAAACGAGTTCATACATTAGCAGAAAGGTTAGTATTTAGTTGTAGGAGACGATTTCAAGAGACTTTTGCAGCTCTCTCGTATCGTTTGGTTTTTTTGCTTTACAAAGAAAAATCGATTTGAAAATTTTGTTGAAGATATGGGGGGGACGACATTGATTTTTCAGACTGCCAGGAGAAAGAAGGGATTCATTAAGGGTCGACCCACAGTTGTCAAGGGTCAAAAACCTCAAAGGAGAGCATCAACGTAACATAAATAACATTCCGTTTATTGATTGATCAGTGATTTTTTTCTAATTCAAAGCATAATGCTAGCATAATTCATAACACCACCGTCCCTCAGATCTCCAGATTGTCATCAAACATGCTGCAATTGTGGAGGAAATGTTTACCTAATGTCACATTTTTACAAAGCTGAAATTTAGTTAATAGGTAATCAAAAAATAAAAAAAAATCTTTTCATCTTTTTTATTTATCACAACAGCTTTGCGAGACGAATTAAAAGAGCGTTCACATTTGTATACAATAATAAATTTTCAAAGTGCATAGAGAATATTTTTACAAAACTGATTTGAATGAATAAATAGATGGTGGAAAGATTTTTTAATAAAATAAAATGTTTTTGATTCTTAGAATCATTTTCATCGATTCACAGACGCTGTTTTCTAAATATATGCACACATTGCTTTATTAATAGTAACAATCAACGAGTTCTGATTATTAATTATATCGAAGGACTGAACCAGATTTTTAATTCAAGTTAGTCTACAAATTTTAGATAGTAAAGCTTTTTGAAAATAAAGTTTGAATTTGTATTAAAAATTAAGGAGCAATACACTTTTCCCTTCTTTTGAAGTGCGTAAATCAAATTACTAATTTGCAAATAATTTTTTTCATACGATGCGTTCACAAAATATTGATATATTGTGAGTGTAAGAAAGAAATAACATTTTTAAATGCGAGTTAATGAACTAGTGATGATTTTTCTGGAACTCAACCGATTGAGCCTGCGAATGGCTTGTATGTGTGTCTTGTGTACACAGTTTGTTGTATAGAATCTTGTTATGAGATAAACATTTGAAGTAACATTTGTATAATTATTTATCAATTTCATTTTCCTCTCCTACAGTCTATATTACTAAATAATTTATCTATATATATATATATATTTTTTTAATTAAATTTTATCTATATGCAGTATCTGAATATTTTATAATTATATTTTTTTAAAGTTGCGATGGCAGTAAAATATTCATATTTGTAAGTCCGCAGCTCTACCTAATTTAGTTTTTTCTTACATATTGAAAATGATTGTTATATTCATAGATATATAGATAGATAGATATAGTTCAGTGTAAGAATTACAGATTTTTGAAATATAATTAAATTCTTTTCTACTTAAAATAAAGTTTTATAAAAAAATTAATTTTTATAAAGCCAATATATTTTATAATATATTACTTAAACAAAAGTAGAATTTGAATGGTCAAAATAAAGTAAACAAAAATCAAGTAAAAATAGTTATATTTTTATTCTTTTAGAATTAGAAGAATTACAGTCTATAGTGTTACTTATAAAAATGAATTTTGATATATACTATATAAAATATTCTATTTAGAATGTTTAAAATCATCTATTTGTAAATTATGCTAAATGGAATGATTGGATATTGCATAAAATCTTTTTATTTTATATATCACTTGATGAAGTTACTTATTTTAGTATAGTTTAATTGTAAACTGTTTGAATTTCCTAATGAAAAATAACTAATAAACCACATACTTTGGTTTTTTTTTAAATATAAATAACAGCTGAAGAAATTTTAATATGCTATAATTTTTTTAAATTAACGTCGATTTGCAAAATAGAAATAAATTATTACATCGACTTGAGTTCTTTATGAAAATCATTGTTTTAATTTAAAAAAAAATATTTCGTGCAAATATCCAACATTGACACATCTTGGTTGTATAATAAAGAGGTATGTAAAAGTTGTCGCAAGTCTTTTAATCAGGAAAAACTCTTATGATTAAAAATTTGGCCGCAAAATAAATACTTTAGAAACGTTTATGAGCTACTATTACTATGAAAATAATCATCAGTTTTGAAAATTTGCGGAGGCTGAGTAGTTGCTGCTATTGGAGCTGAGCTCGATGATGCTTGATCAGGTGATTTTTTCTGCAAACAATTGTTTCACAAATATTTTGTAAGCCATTATTCGTAAATTATATGAATAGTGAAGATATATAAGCATTCCCGTACAAGTTATAAATAAGCAAATTTCAACTTGAAAAAAAAAGATAAAAATCATCAGACGATTGATAGTATAGCATTTAAGAGAGTAAAAACAAAACAAGAATTAAATTCCTGTGATTGACGTAAGATAGTTTTAGCGACTTACGAAATAGGAAAATGGATTAAGCCTGGCGAGTTTGCTTTCGGTGCCACCGAGCGAGGCCTCCGCGGCTTCAACGTTAGCCTCGAGGGTGGCGAGGTCGAGGTTCACCCTCGACACGAAGCAGTCGAGTGCGTCGATGCGCTTGCAGAGGTTGTTCACCTGGGGCCGCAACGACAGAAAGTGCGGCACGTTTTCCGTTATGGACTTGTCGGTCTGGGTCTGCAACTATTCGGATAAAAGTGTAAATTTAACAATATTCACTTTTGTTTGATGAATTTTAATAAGATCTTTTTAGTTATAATTTATTTCAAATAATCATATGAATGAAATATGATTAAGTAAACAGCCCGACATGTCTTACCAGACTTAACTTTATCTACTGATTGCTTTTTCTTTTAATTTATTATTTTTTAACTCTCGAAATATATCAGATTATTTTTAAAAACGTTAATGATTTTCTAATTAAATATGAAAAGGAAATAACAGCAAATAATCTAACAAAAAGACATTAAAAATTTATAATTAAGATTAAATTTTTACAAAGATGAAAAACTGTAAGCAATGGCGCAATCGCACATTTTATCATTGCAAGTTGGAATTAGTGATAATTAATGCTATTTTTTCAATAGATGGCACATAACTACAGATAGAAATTCTCATAGTTTTCCACACTTTCTTTTCCTCAACAGGGAAAATATAGCCCGTTTAGTAATTAGAAGCCCAAAAACATGTCGATTATAGAGAATTATTTGAAGATCCACTCAAAATGCAGGAAAGGGCCCTTATTTATGCCCTTGTATATATCGAACGTTTTATTATATAAAAAATTACAAACAATCTCAAACGTCAAGCAACAGTTTTAACGTGCAATATTTAGTTTAACTTTCGATTGTTTGTAAATTTTTATATAACGAAGCGTTCGTCTTATACATATAGACTCAAATAAAAGCTTATTTCTTGTTATTTGAAATGGATTGTTAGATAACTCTACTACATATCTTGTCAAAATCATAAAGATTTAATTAAAACCACGTTTTTAAATGGTTATATATATCATATTTAGGACTCCAGGATTTATTCAGAAAAGCGCCTGGTCAGATGTCTCATATTTTTGGCCAAAGATTGTTTTGAAAAGTTTCATAGAAAATCTTGACCCTAAGGTAGGGTACCATTCATAAAAATAGTGTAATTTCTGAATCGTACGTAATTTTATAACTTTTGAACATAATTTTAACTGTTAGATTTATTTTTCGAATTGTAACAATAATCTTACAGAACGAAAGATTCTTTAAGATGGTAAAGATTGTTCGATTCAAAGAAGTGAAATATATATACAAAATATATTTGCATTTCATAGAACTAAGAATAAGTGTTTGGCGAAACTTATGTAAGATTGATTTAATTGGAAAATACTTTTTATAAATTCCTCGAAGAAACGATAGGCAATGAAAACTTCAAATTATTATCAATTAGCATTTTTGCTATTTTTAAAACCTTTTAAAACTTCAATGATGATCAACATACTACAAAATGAAAAAAATTTTTAACGGAATGTAAGTAAATTCTATGAAGAACATAAAGATCTATGAATGTAAGAAAAAAATTATTATATTATTTTTTAAAATTGCATATAAAATATATATAATTTGATATTTCGTTATTTATAAGTTATGAAAGACAACATTTTGGATTAAGTACATATACTGACCATTCCGACTATCGAGGTAAATTCCTCCAGGCGTAATTGCATTTCTTCTATAGCTTCATAAACATTTTTCAACTAAAACAAATACAAAAATTAAAATTTTAAGGTACACCATAGATTTTGTTATAAATATTCTAAAATAAAATTACAGTATGATCATTAAAAGTAGATATATTATTCTTATTACAAGAACTTGCACATTCATTACCAATCCAGTACGCTATAAAAGTTAAAAAATATTAATAAATTCATTAAATTATGATAAAAAAGAACGTTATTGGATTCATATTATAAAAAATGTTTTGTTTATCAATTGTAATTAAGATATAAAAAATCTATTTATTATTACAACACACGAGATTAAAAACTATTTCCACACGGCGCGTGGGAAGTTTGTTTTCCTGCACGCTCGGTAGGAATGTGTGTCACCACTTGTTCCCTTCTTTAAAAAAGAGATACACGAAAAGTGAAGCGCCTAAAACGAGATTTGAATGGAGCCACGGTGGCTCAGTGGTTAGAGTATCGGCCTTTCGTCCTTGAAGGGCCGGGGTTCGAATCCCAGGGTGGGCACCTCTGACTTTTTTTCATAAAAAGTTTATGTACTAAAAATTAACACCGTGACTCTAGTGGTTCAGATTCCACTATAAGCTGTTGTAGGTCCAGTTGGTTGGGGTGGTAACGTCCTCCGGCCAACTGTAGGTTTCCATCAAACAAAAATTAAATTTGTCCGAAATGACACATTAAAATGTAATATGTACGGTGGCATACCGGTGTTGCTGCGACTAGTTTCGTGTCAGTCAACCCACGGCCAATAAAACGCAAAGAGATTTGAATGGTTGCTCTTGAATAGACGGTAAAATTCAAATTGTAAAAAGTATTTAAATATTAAAATAGATTTAATTCTTACAAAGTTATTTGTAAAAGTCATTTATAATACTAGGAAAGTTAAATAAATAATAAAACAATAACATATTAATTAATACATTTTGATTTCATGATACTTTAAACATTAAGGATTTTTAATCTCAAAACTTAAGAAATGCCCAAAAGTACAGACAAACAAAAAACGGAGGACGCGCGAAGCGCGCAAAATGTTACTAGTGTCGTAAATAACCTTCGAGCATATAGACATGGACTGGAAGCCTGTCGTGTTAAAAAGTGTGGTTAGTTTTTGGACGGTGCGAGAGAGACAGAAGAGAGTTATTAAGAGCTTTTCTATCTTTTTGACTGAGCTGTAATTGGCTGTTCGTACTCCCCTCCAATTAAAGGTTAATTTGAAATTCACAGCACAAATTAGGAAATGATACTGTTTCGAATTTATAGCAATACCAATTAATACAAAACTTAAGTTATTTATTATTCGAATTAAATATTTAAGTACACTGTGTAAAAATAAATGTTCCGTTTAAACTCTTGTTCAAGCCATGCATGTGTGATTGGTCCTCCGTGTCTATATGCTCGAAGTAAATTAGTACATTACGATACGTGTGCCTTAAGTAGCTCATTATTGCACGACGTGAAGTTAGCGCCCGAGCGAAGCGAGAGCGATAAGTCACGTCGTGCAACGAGCCGCTTAAGGTACAAGAATCGTATACAATTTTATACCACAAGAGCCATAAATCCGCCATTATTGAAATTGATCAATTTTTGACTACTCTTTAATTTTTTATTACGTTAAAACATATCAATTTTTAAATAATAGACACGCTCTCCGCCTTTTACCGCCAAGGTGCGGTTTGTTTACGATTGCGCATGCGCACATGGACCTTTATACTGAACGAAGGTTATGGATACGGAGGCATATTCGAATTTTGAGAAAAAATCTGCGGGGTGAACGAACGGGGCGGAGGAGCGCGACGGGGGGGGGGGGGGTTCAAAAATTTTTCATTTAAAAGTCGAAAACAGTTAATTAAAAAAAAATGCATAAAAAATAAATTGAAATAGAATAGTTCATTTTCGAAATGTACATAAAAATTAATTAGTTAGTGAAGCGCGGGCAAAAAACGTATCTCACAAGGTAAATAATTAACTTACGTATAAGTACACCGCGAGAGCAAGAAATCATGTGTAAGTCTTGATTTTGAGGTTAGAGTAGTATAAATAATTACGAATTGACGCATTTAAAAAGTGCGCGTAATTGGCATTCCAATACCGTGGTTGAAACTAACCTATAAATGTTCTCACTTATAGATTAGTAGACAAGTACGAGGAGCTAATAATATTCATGATTTTCAATACTATTTGTTTATTTTCTTATCATTAAAATAAAAAACACATTTCAGAATGTTTCTAGTAATTGATTGTTATTAAAGTAGGATCTGTAATTGAAACAAGTACTTTAATAATCATATAACTTTGGTGGCTTATGATTGCACTGCATGAAGTTGGCCGAATATTGCGTTCAATAATAAGCTACTTAAGTCACGGAAAACTGGGACCTAAGTGCGGATTTAAGGCACAGTGTGCTATTAGTACATGTAATACTCGCTTTGCTCGGGTGAAAAACGTCTCACGAGGCAAATAATCACCTTCCACACCCGTATCGAACCGTATTTCATGCTACGAGAGCCGAAAAATCACCTTAAAGTTATGATTTTGAGGTTAGAGTGACATAAAATAACTATATTTAACAGACTAGTTTATAGTTCCTTTTTATGATACCTATAGGAATACATGAAACTCTCCTTCTCGGAGAAATTTTCTGGATATTAAAAATTAAATGCAAAAAATGGGTTACAGACAGCAATTAAAATTTAATATTACCTTTATTCTGATTTTACTTAAATATAAAAATTTTAAATAATTAAACGTTTTATGTTTTTTCAGGAATACATTGTTCAAAATATGAAATTAGGAGACAATTGAAAATATGTAGTTCACCTCTAAGTCTTTGAATTAATAATTTCCCTTGTTCTTAGTGATTAGTATAGATTTATTTATATTTTATTCATAGATAGATAGATAGATAGATAGATAGATTTATTATTGTATCATTCAAGTACAAACAAAAAAATTTAGATTTACTCTAAAATATATTTAAAAAACAGATCAGTCAAAATATTTATATAATCAAAGTCCATAATTCGCATTATGCGTCAGATAATTAGGGAAATAAGTTTGTGTTGATTCTTTTCTGTTTTTATCAACATAAATGTAGATTTGTAAATTTTAATTTTAAAATACATTCGAACCAAATCAAGTTCAAGTGATGTTGATATGATCGAGCTATTGTTTTCTACTTCAATCTCGGTAAATGTAGATTTACAAATTTTAATTTTAAAATACATTCGAACCAAATTAATTCAAGTGATGATGATATGATTAAGTTATTCTTTTCTATTTCATTTTCCTTAAATGTAGATGTGCAAATTTTAATTTTAAAATTATGTTATAAATATCAATTAGATCAGCTATAAAAAATTTTTTTCTGAAGATTGAATGTTTTACTAGAAGCTGACGTCATCCAATTTTTAGAAATGCTCCACTGATTTTCTTTAAAAAATTATATTCAGGAAAATATCAATATCAAAATACACGTTTACCGACACTACAAATCTTAACAATATAATCTTTGCATCCATAATTTTTTTTTAAAAGTTAGAGAAACTTTTCTGAAAATCGTACAACGTCAGCTTCTAGTACTACATACAATCTTTAGAAAAAAAAATTTTCCAACTGATTTAATTAATATTTACAACATAATTTTTGGGTTCCCGTACAATATTCTGTATGGATATCTGCTCCACCCTTTCACTTTGCCTTAAAATACATTTGAACCAAATCAAATTCTAGTAACGTTATTCAATGTCGAGCTTTGCGGCTCTTCTGGCCGCATGTGAAGTGATAAAATTTTGATACCTTGTATGAAATACCGATCGTACCTACAGTGTTGATTTCAATTGTTTTTCTATTTCAGAAATAACGTTCCTGTCAAGTTCAAGAATTATTCAAAATCCTATTTAAATTTTATTCAAATCCCGTTTACAGTTTTTAAAATTTTTCACTAAACTATAGGGCATTGCCGGCACGCAAGAATAATATTTAATTGAATAATATTTAATGATTTAATTATTTATGAAAAAGTTAATATAACTTTAAATATTCGCGCACTTTTTATCGAACCAATCACGAGCCACTCTCCCAACCAATCAAATTACGAATAGTTTGCAACACTTTCTCACTCATGCTTTTTTTAAGAGAGGAGGAGAGGAGGATATTACAGATAATATAAATTAAAAAAGTTAGTATTAAAATATTTAACTGGAATATTTAAAAAAGTTGTATTTATAATTGTTTACAATGGAGGCTGTAATTTGAAAATGAAAATTGGAAAAATCTGATATTATACATATAAATTTCAAGTTAAATCTCTTTGTTCTTCTTGCATTAGTTTTTCTATTTAATTAATTTTAAAAGATTTTATTAATTCATACTTTTTATTTCTCATTATTTATTAGAATGCAGTAAAATTATAGAAGATCTGAGACTTGATATATTACTCCATCAGGTATGAAAGAATTTAGTGTTAATTTAAGAACTATCTAAAATAATTATTTAAATAAAAATTATGTGGTTTTAGTAAGTCCTAAATAATGTTTTGAAAAAAATGGTTTAATTAAAGAATGAATAATATTTTTGCTATTTTCAGTTAGGTATAGGCATTAATGAAAAAAATAAAAAAAAAAAGGTCAAGAAAAGTATAATTTTGTTCTACTATTGTTTTGTCCTGTTTCCTGAAAAGCAAAATGTAATAAAAACTTCGAAATTTGAATAAAATTCTTTTAAAAAAGTCGACTTTATAGACAAAGAGGAAATTGGAATAACGCTACAGGTCTACATATGTAAAGACGATCTACGCATGCGCATTCTTGCTGAATAAGTTTCAATCGCATATAAGTATATGAAGCGACGCAATGCTGGCGACATTCGTACTACTGACTAGCCCGATCGGTGCTAGCTGAATTAATTAGTTAATTATTGGTATACATATTTAGCTGCGGTATATACGTAGTTAAGTTGCGTGCACGCGCAGTTCCATTATTCCATAGTTCGGTGTCGCTTGATATAGTCCCCCTCTTTTCTCCCACACTGGCCGCGCGTCAGCTGCTTCTCAATGATAATAGGTACATACATACATGGAAAGATATGAAAATATGAAGGCACTCACCTCGGCGTTCATGTCCACCCGAGCGTAGGCCGCGTAATCGCTGGCCATTTCTTGGAGCGCAGCCGCTGACTCCTCTTCCATCATGGTGTTTGTGGTAGCTTGATCTTGGTCCCCTGGATACTTACTGCTTACTGCTTGGCGCTCTCTTTCTCTCTCTCTCTCCCTCTCGGAGTTTGGGACGCTACTCGCTACACTATAGGTCTATGCGCTTATCGAGCTCAGCGCTGACTCTCTCAACCTCTCTCTCTCTCTCTTTCTGACGTCATTATAGCGGACGCGGCCGGCGGCATCGCGCGCAAGCTGCACTTGCCTTTCCGCGATACTTACGAACTCGCTTAAGCGCTTCCTCTCGCTTTCTTCCTTTTTTCCTTATCCAATCTAGCCCTTTTTTCGGATCTATAGCCAATGACAAATTCATTTTTTCTCTTATATTGTATTATTTTTTTTTTTAGACATACCTTTACTGCTCAACATTTTATGCACACATTTTCACTTGAGTTATTATGAATATACTTTAGACAAGACATTTGCTTTTATACACTTTTTATAATAATTTTTACTGTTAAATTTTTTTAATTAATAAAATTAAATTTCAAATTTATTCATTCCTACGGTTTTCAAGTTTACCTTACATTCCCTTAACAAAAAAATACTATAATAAAATATTATAAAAATATTACAAAAATACTATAGAATGCTACAGTATTTTTCACCTTTAGTATAGTGAAGTATTATAAATCATTTTTGAATTTTCTAAAATTTTATACATTTTAATCTAATAATACTCATAATTAATTAATTACTATTTTTTTTAATCACCAAATGATATTTTTACTGCATTGTTTATTAATTGCTTCAGAAGAAAGTAATTTATAGTGATGATATAACGTATGGATATGTCGTGTACTAAGCCTCTTTCCTGAAATTCAATTGAAAATACGTACGCCATATAATAGTTTCAAACGCATTATTATATTTTTTATAATATCATTTATTAATATTATCATTTTGCATAAACTAGCTAAATTGTTATAGTTGGAATATCGTTCGGAGTTATATTCTTACTTAAAAAATCTGTTAAAATCTCTTTAAGTTTCTACACGGAATTTTTTTAGCTGATTTCTAAAAAAAATTTATCCTGTTACTTTCAGCCACTATATAAACGTGAAGAACATACTACTGAAGTACTGAGTTAATTTTTCAATACTATATAGTAATGGATTAAAGTCTTTGTCTTTGTTATGAGTCCTAGGTATGTAATAGTTTATTCAAATAATATATATATATAATACAATCATTTAAAGAAAAAATGTTTTTCGTCAAATATAAGTAGATATAATTTATAACGATTTCCTTTTCATTAAATACGGACAGAAAGTCAAAAAATGTTCAACTGAGTGAGAATTTTTGTCTTTTATTAACGTTCTTATATATCCATATCTCATAATTTTCTAGAATCACTGAATCTATAATGAAATAGCTTCACATTCTGATGTTAAAGGTTTGTTTTCAATTATTTTTCGCGGATAAAATATAGATATAGATAGATATAGTTTATTATTGTAACAATCAAGTACAAACAAAATATAATTGATAATTGGTATAAGGTTTTCGATAGATAATTCTTATAATTATAATTTTTAGCATATGGATTATTATGCATTATTTTAGTTGCTATTTCCATATGCCTTTTTTGATAATTTTTCCTTAAATTTTAATATTTTTTGAATAGCTGTTTAATTGTCATATATATACTTGTCCACATATCCAAACAACTTGGGCACTAAGCGGATCCTCAAGAACAAACTAACAACGTTTTAAATACGCTGTTAATTCATTAGCACTACTGTTCTTTTAGCCTGCTCGACGTTAGCTTCAAATGATGCGTGCATTTCGTCGCTTCTAACGAAGACTAGCACATTTTATTTCTCACCGCGAAGACTAATACTTTTCGCAATCTCCCGCGAAAACTAAGACTT
>UELX01004608.1:0-17002 GCA_900480035.1 Eupelmus urozonus | reverse complement strand
TTATTGTATGTTATTTTGGAAAAAAAAAATTATTATAGCGAAAAATAGAAAAATAATTCAGTTCTGAAAGGGTTAAATATATTAAAATTTTAACATAACTTACGAATTCCCTTTAAATAAGATTACAAATTTTTAATACTTACATTGTGTATCCACGTAAGTTTAGACCACTGTGGATTCGCCTTTATCTGACACTCGAAGTAGACGTCATCGCCTTCCTTGATGTCTTCGGCACTTAGCGTCGATCCAAGTCGTAACGTTACTATCGGAGCATCTAAATGAAAAACACATATTTAAAAAATCTTGTTGATGTAATAATCGCTTTGATATTGGATAAAGTTTAAATAGAAGAAAATATTATAAATATGAAAACAAATTAAAGCCATAACACTATGATTAATATTTCTTACTGAATTTTAAACATGTATTTATTAATAAAATAGTTGATTTTATTACTTATTATTATTTATCAATTTTACAATAAAAGTATTTTTTTAATATAAAAATAAATTAATAAAATAGATTCTGTAGAAATCGTTTACAAGTTTTGGCAGTACTTTTTGTCTATTCTTGTTAAACATTACGTAAAATATGTGAAATTGTATTCTGCTTTGTACTAAATTATGCAATAATAAAATATATCTGTCTATTTAATGCACCAATTTGTGGGAAGCTGTACTCAATTTTTTCTGTTTACATTCTTTAATATATTAAGTTTGATCGGGACGAATAAGTTTTTGAACCACGAGTCAGACTTTTTAATAGAATCCTAAAGAATGTTTTCTCTGTATTTCTTGTGCACTGATACAAAGCTCAGTGAAACCGCAAATTTTGTACTTTCTTCAACTATTTTTCTTTCCTTTGGAATGTTTTAATTAACGTCACATCTTTTTCGGTCAAAGAAAAACTTGTTTGTTAATTCCTCCAAACTGCAACATGGAGTTTTATTTAATACAAAAGATTTAACGGTTCTAAGTTCACGGTATAAGTTATATTAGTTCATTTTTGGATAATTACTTTTAAAGTTTTTTAAATAAGTCAATTTAATTTAATTGAATATAATTGAAAATGCTGTTATTTATTCATTATTAACTTCTTTTTTTTTATCTTGGCTATATGTTTGAATATTCGACCATTAGTTTTTTGAAAACAGTAAAAAACTTATCCACCGTCAAAAATCAAAAAGTAACAGATGTAACGTCGAGTAATAACTTACCAGAATTAAGTAATAAAACAAATAGAATAGAGTATTCTTTATCAAATGGTTAATATTTGTTAATTTTCGTTAATTTAAAATATTTTTCTTGAATTAAATGAATATTGAGAACAAAAGAACATAACCAATCTACTTTTTTCTTACTGTTTTACAGCAAAAGAAAAGAATATATTTTAAAGTTATTGCATAAGAAAATTACTTGAAAATTCGATGAATGTTATGCAGTTATCTTGAGAAGCTGTCGATTTAGTTTAGATTATTTCTACATTTTTATCAATCGATCGATCAAATGATTCTTGATCACTGATAATATGACTATTAAAACTTATACGGGCATCATTTTAAATTGCATTTTAAGAAAACATTTTAATTATTTTATAAATTTTCCTTTAGAATACGTTTAAAATAAATAAATATATATTTACAAAGATTAAGAAAAACGTAGAGTTCTGCTATACGAACTTTATTCAAACGAGTTTTACTTTCTTTTAAGTTTTCTTCCCGTCGGTATGCGTGCTCACTCGTAGCGCGCTCTCTTTTATATATCTCTTTTCTCGCGCGCATCTTTCATCGATGCTTCGGCGAATGAGAAAAAAAGGAGAGAAAAAGGGGATAGGAAAGAGAGCGCGCATTGAGTTATAAGTCGTTGTAATTTCGAGGATCTCAAGCTCTCGACGACGACGGTCAGCGTAATTGAATACGTGACATGACATCATTTTCCCTATTCCCTTCCCGTTTACCCTTCCGTACGAGCTGTTTTCTCCATATATAGCACAAGAGCATCTTTACTTTGCTTTCGTTATCTCCTTCGGAAAGTTTCTTAAGTGTATTAGACCCCTCTCGATGCTCTGATGTTTCTTTTTTCCCTACACCCTTTTCATCTCTCAGATCCCTACCTTTCTTCACGCGGGGCTTTCTTTCACTCTTTGTTTCTCTTGCTTTCCTTTTCGCTTTATTATCTTCCGCTTTTCTTTCTACTCAGAAGCAGAGCACACTAATATTTTATTTGCAATATTGAAAGATGACTTAGTTTATGAGATGATAAGTAATTCCAAAATGTACATATCTAAAATTCAAAGGTTGTTTTACAAAATTATCAAAATCATAAAATGCACGATATTTTGAGAAGCCTTATCACATTTTATAACAGTACAGTACTCGTATAACTCATTCTAACAGCCTGCAACTGATTTCTAAGGTGTATAGGTATTGATCTTCAATTTTTACTAGAGATTTCATTATAGATTATGAAACAAGTAGATGTAAAAAAGCACCGAATTGCAGTTACCTCCCGCGCGCGCGTCACCTCAGCTGCCACCACCGGACTTTACACACATCCACACCACATACCTAGTCCTCGTAGGACCATAACTTTTCGCACGCTGGCACGCTAGACGTAAAGTTTACGAGCTTGCGCGAATGAATGCAGTTTCGTGATAAATTTCTTCGCTCAATAAATGCACGGCCCAGTGCCTATCATCGAGGACAGTACAATGCTCAGGGTAGCTACCCTTATTCCCGTATTTTCCTGCCAAAATCTACTTTTTCAATCACTAGCCGTAGGAGGGAGGTTAATAAATAAAAAAAAGGAGAGATCATCGCGTGCGGCGTTTGACGCGCAAAACTGGCGGCTCTATAGAAGACTCGTCAAACGAATCTGTCAGTGTGGGCTCTGACGTATCAATGAGCCGGCTTTCTCTATATAATAATCGACTGGCCCTGGATGGACGATATGCAGCTGTGCACGAAGTGCGTGGATAAAAAAAGAGGTTGTCTGTATGCCGAAAAAAGGTGACGTAGTGCCCGGAATAAAATCCGTCCCTGGCCGCGTATACTGTTTTTCGATCAGCGAAGTATATACAGAATTTTTATATCGATCGTTAAGCCGATTCATTTCCAAGTCACTCTATTTTGTTTTCTTTTTTTCTGCTCTGTGTATAAAGGTGGAGATTCGTATGATGCTAAAAAAATATTTCGGATATTTCAAAGTTATAGAAATAGAGAAATTTTTTAAAATTTTGCAAAATATTTTAAAGGCTATTAAAGAGAAATTTTTGTTGTAATTTGAATTTGAGTTTTAACCTGTGCAGTGTATTGAAATAAAAAATCTGATCTTTTTTAATGATTAAAATACAAGTTCTTCTCTTTTCGGGATGATTAATAATAAAGGTTGAAAAATCATTTAATTAAAGAAAAGTCAGCACAGGAGAGCAATAGATAGGGTATAAGGCGCAAGGGCGTGCAAGAGTGGGGTAGCGAGCGCTACGTGTGGGAGTGGCGAGCCGTAGTACGAATACGGATTTCTCCTCTTTCAGCCAGGTAAATTCAGTCGAGTCGCCAGGAGACGAGGACGTCGACGAGACGACGACATAGCCCCAGTCCTTTTTACGACGGGGGATCCTTTATTTCGCTTTTTATGAGGAATAAGGATCGACAGCCAATCGCGAGCGGCTCGTTCGGACTCGTCTTCGCTGGCCGTACGTGCGGCGACCATAAAAAAACGACTGTCGTCCTTTTGGAGAGGCGGCGGGAGAGAAAAAAGAAGGGAGAAAGAGAGAGAGAGAGAGAAGAAATGGAGAAAGAAAGGTGCGCGCGTGCACGGAAGAGAATGTGAAATTACTCACACACGACGTCGATTTGCCAGGACGTCTCCAGAAAGAGTCCGGTCACGTTTGGATTTTCCGCCCTGCAAGTCACCGATTTTCCGTCGTCGTCCACCCCTGGCACAAACTCCACCCTACTGATCGTGCGATTCTCCGTGTTGACCGGGCCCTTCTCCTCCTAAAAATCGACCAGCACATATAGCTTTAGTTGTATATATATAAATAGATGCACATGCTTAGACTTTATATTATATTATATGTATGTGTTACAAGTCCGGCTGGGGGTGAGCTATTGTTTATTTTTGTACATAAGATAAGTTTACAGCTATAAATTAGAAATAAAAGTGCCTTTTATATTATCATCCGCATAGTCAAAACTTGTGTATGTGTTTGTGCGTGTGTGTGTGTGTGTGTGTGTGTTGAATAAGAAGTGAACGAGAATGAAATCCTCAATGACTGTGCAAAGAAGATCCAATCTGTGCCCTTACGGCTTATCAAGTATAGCTGCTGAAAGAGAAAAATAAAGAAAAAGGAAGAAATAGCGATGAGAATTCTGGGAAGAAAGGAGTCAGACGAACATTCGAAAAACGAGCGGAGCTCTCAGATCATCACAAAGATATGAAATTTAAAAATAAATGTATTTTTTACGTTTCCAAACTATACCATGACGTAGGAATTATAAAACTTATAAATAAATTGTTTCATGATTTTATAATTTTATATAGAAAATATTTAAAAATTCCAAACTTATAGACCTACTGTAGGCTAAGATTTTTTGAATATATTGATTGTTTAAATTCGTCACATAAATTTAACTTGATAATATTCTTGATTACAATGAGCTATTCAACAATTTATTAAGTTCGATTTTTTTCATAATTAATCGACAGATTTATAAGTTCATTTAGAAAGTTTTTCAATTAATTTAAGTTAAAGAATAACAAAAAAATACATGACAAACTTATGGAGAATTTCCGTGATTTCAGAAAAAATCAGTGCATATCTCTTTCAGTAGTAACCAATAATAAGGGAAATTTGCTAATAAGTTGATATTTGTGTTTAAATAATTATGAGTTACATAAATGGATAATGATGCTTGATTGTTTTTTTTTTTTTATGAAAATAGAACAAATATGGGGAAACGTAAAAAATAAAGGGAATTGGCAATTTTTAAACAAATTTTACAACAAAAATATTAATTAGTGTCGGATTCTTCGAGAAGTCATAACTACTGAAAGAAATTAGCATATGTTTTTTAAGCATTGTAAATAAATTTTTTTACAAAAATCAAAAAACTTTGTTAAACTATAGATGGTAAACAAATTGACGTACTTAATCGCAGCGATAGTGTAGCAAAACATCGGATTAATGCAAATCGAAGCGGTCGATCCCCCAAAAGTTCTGGTAGCTTTCCCGCAGTGTCCCGTGACACCTGCGCACAAGCTCGCGTTTCTCTCGCGCGAATCCATCGTTAGGTCCCTCTAGTTTTTGCTCCCCCCCTCCCCCGTTCGGCGTGTAAACGCAGACGGTGAAATTCAAACAGCGTCGCGGTCTCGCGTGCGAGCGCCAGGATAAACCAGCAAACACGGCGTGCGCAGAGCACGTGTACGCTCTCGGTCGGAAGTCCCAGTTACCAACTGGGATATCTTGTTACGGAACTCGCTCTCGCGCACACACAGTCCATTCGACATGTAATTGTTCCCTCTCTGTGTGCGTCTCAGTCTATGTGCTCGCATCTACTGCACACGTACATCTTGCGCTATTACAGCTTCCAACTCCACGGCTTTTCATACGCACGCAGACACTGCCGCCAAGTATAGCCGTATAATGACTGACGTTTTCGCGAGCGCAAAGCTCAAGCGAGAGTATTAGCATCGGCCCTTGTTATATGCGAATTAGGTGCCGTGCGTCTGGAGTTTCGGATCATTCGAATTACGTATTAACAAACGTTAGATAGCGACTCTGCGAATTTCGAAAAGAAAAATCAAGCAAGATGGAGGAGTAAATTACGAGACACCGTAGACAAGTCTACTGCTTCGAATAAATTCTTTATTTGCTCTTTTAGTTTAATTTTAAAAATAATAAATGTACATGATGTTTACTTTAGTATAATTCAACTGCAGCTTAAATGATTTTTAAATTGTGGGCTTGCTTTTCGAGATAAAAAAAACGGTAACGATTATTCGTTATGCGGCTATAAATATTAATGAGTTAAGCGTTTGATATTTCAACGACAATATTTTTCTTCTCTGTGGTTATAATTTTGTTGCATTTAATGTATGAAATTTGAAATTTTAAGCTGTTATTCATACAAAAATTGTTCATATTATGAAAATAAAATTAGAATTTTAAAATCAAAAGAATTACGTTGATTGCTATCGGTTATATTGCTATTGGACACGAGGATGAGGAGTCACCTTTTTTAAGTTACTGTGATAAAGAACCATTTATGATCAATTACATAGGAGTTAGCACTGCGTGGGGTGCAACTGGTGAATGGATATATTAGATGGTATGAATATTTAATAGAAATTTAAGAATAATTTATCATATTTTTATTACTTTTAATAAATAAAAAGATAATTGATTTATTTTATTAAAAATTTATGAAGCAGTAATTACAAGTATTTTACAATTAAAATGCAATTAATATTAATTTTTCTAATAATTTTTAAGATTTGTTGTTGTAAATTATAAGATAGACAAATATTAAGTAATAAGTAAAATATTTGTTGCACTGATCCTCGTTACAAATTATGTAAAAAGCCTATTTTTGGCTTTAATAAATCCAACAAATTAAAAGAGTATCACATAAATATAAAAATTGTATGGAATACAGCATTGTATTACTCACTAAGAACACGTCATATAAATGATTCTTGCATATACCCGTGATGCAAATGACCTCCTATTTATTGAAACTTTAAAAGACGATAAAGTCTTATAGTTAACAACAGTTACAGTAACCCAGATTTTTAAATTATTTATAAATTAGTTAAAGTGAATTTTTTTAATTGAAAATTAGATGAAAAAATTGATTTTTGTACAATTATCAGTAATTAGAAACTTTTAATACCGATATAATTTTACATTACTATTTTTCTTTTACATGATATGTACATCAACCGTCTTACGTAGAATAATTTTAAATGATTAAAATAGTTTCGAATGACGATTTAACGCGTATTGTTTTCAATAATTTATTATGCAAAAAAAAAAATGTAAAACATGGCTTAATAAGTACGACCTTTATCTACTGTTCCAAATATAATCTGTATTAGATTTCAATAATTCTGTAATGCCTCATTAAAGTTAGAACACAACAATTTATTGATTTCATTATAAATCATCAAAAAACCACTCTCACAAGCAAACCTTCAAATAACCCAAACCCCACCCCATCCGCAGGCTACTCCATGTTCTCAGCGGCGATGCGGCCCCAGATCCTCGAGACCAGCTGCCACTGGCTGGACTACGAAGCCGAGCACGGGCTGCCTCGCAACGCCGTGACCGGCCACGAGGACGGCCTCTACATCGGCCGGAGCCGTCACAAGCGCTCGGTGACCCCGGGCGGCGTCAGGGCAGCCAGCTGCTGCATCGCCTGGGGCGGCCAGGCCCACGAGAAGCGCCACTTCCAGCTGCTCTGCGGCAAGGACGTGGGCTGGGTCAGGTGCTCGAGGGGCGCGGTGCCGCTGCACGCGCTGCCGGCCGGCGAGACCGAGGACGGCATGGCTCTTTTCATAGGCAGGGTCATGCACAACGGGCTGGCTCACGTGGGCAAGATCCAGCCGAATCATCAGGTCTGTTACGTGCCGCTGCACGGGCAGGAGGTGTCTTACGACGAGTACGAGGTGCTCGTCGTCAATGATTTTCCGGCGCTCGAGTGCGTCGGCAGGTGAAGCGAGAGAAGGTGCGAATGCTCGGCGAGTAGCGCGGGCTGGAAGATGCGTCGATCTTTTTTTTAGGGGTTTCGGGAATGTCGATTGGGACTATCTTGGAGAGTTTATTTTTTTAGATAAAGATGTATATTTTGCCGAGTAGCGTTGAAAACGTATTCGAAGTATTGCGGTATCAGTGGAGCGTGCGACTAGATCGTAAAATTAGGGAGGTAGGCTGCGTAAACCTGCATTAAGAATCCGATAGCGTTTGAAGCTGAGGCTGAAGGACAGAATTACTCAAGTCTAATGTATAATGATAGGCATAGAGTAAGTATCGCCTTGTATTAACGCTTACTTATGGGATAGACTTTCTTCTCTTCGTTATCGTGCAGTCCTATAATTTTGAGCCTATGCGCATGGAAGTATACTTGTAAGAAGTCGAGTTCAAAATAGATTTTATTCTATTTATGTATTTTAAATGTTTGAAATCGAAACAAATACTTTTGAAGTCTTCGATTCCTACAGATAACTACGTTTATCAAGATTTTGAAAATCACTATAAATACTTTGCAATATATATGATATACACTTAGCAGCTTTTTTTATTCTCAAATTAAGTATTGTAAAACTTTTCAATTTTGCTTTTAAACATTTTTTAAATATTTTTTCTTTTTATTTGAATGTGATTGTTTATTTATTTATTTAATATAAATTATTTTAACAAGTACTTTGGTGCATTATTACAATAATGAAAAAAAAAAGAATAAAAAATTTTTTTAACTAAATAATACATTAGTATAGTGTAAAAAAGATAATCATCCTAAACAAATAAACTATATTATAATTTTTCAATGAGATTTATTTATATTAAAATAGAATTAAGAAACTCGTTTAAAATTATTACCAAGCAATAAGTTTTTTTACTCAATTTTGTTAATATTATTTTTCGCGATTCAAATAGACCTCATTGCATAATATAAAAAATAAATTAAAATGAAGCAAGATTTATTTGATATAATATGTAATTCACATATAACTTTATTAATTCTCTATATGTTTTATGTATGTAATGTAAAGCTTATTTATTTTGAAAAAATTGTACACATAAAACTTATGCGTAGCTATAAAAAAGTAACGCTCAAAACATAAAATATTATTTTTATATATGTATTGTCTTTGTAAGTACTTATAATTATAATTTTAGCAATGTCTGTGTTAATAATAATAATAAGGAACAACTTAATTGTAAATAATAGTTAATAGGGAAAATAATTATATTTATTTTTTTTTCAGGAATTTTATTCCAGAATATCTTAATTGTATATACCACCAAGCATTATAAAGTAAAAAAATTAATAAATAGTAAAACGCATATTGTAGTTCTTATCTTTGTAGGCTTAATTCACAAATTATCAAGCTGAAACAAATTTTTTTAATATGTTAATTACATAAATACTAGACATCTTAAGAGAATGACTAAATTATTAACATTAAGCACTATTACCTCATCCATTTTTACATCTACATTTTCCAGAGAAAAGAATCCTTCATCTGAATGGTTCTTATTCTTTGAAACACTTTTGAGTGGCTTGTCATTACCACTATTTTCTTTCTCTTCTTTTTTTACATTTAGAGACTTTTGATCTTTATCTTTGGTACTATCACGTAAATCGAAAAGATTACTTAACTTTTCAAGGTGACGCTTAGCATTAATACGCAAATCTTCGGGTGGTATTAAATATTTTTTTATGTAATCGTTTAGTGGTAACAATGGGTTGTTTGGGTTGACAGCACGATCGGCGAAAGCATTCCAGTGATACTGATTGCGAATATTTGGAAACATTCCAAAGTTTAAATATTGTTGGTCACTGAAATATAAATTGAACATAAGACTCAAATAATGTAATTTTATCAATTATTTTTCAAAACATCATTTGCAATTTCAATTCTGAACAAATAAATAAAAAGAAACATTTAAAAGTAAAAATTTAAAAATTTTTTAAATTTATTAAAAATTATTTATTAATCATTATTATTATTACTATTATTTATTACTTACTTATTTTTAATAGTCATCGAGTCGATAAAATTGTCCAATGCTTCTAGTTTTTCTTTACTTACAATTTTATCAATAGATTTAATTGGTCGTTTTTGAATAGTTCTTAAATCATTAACAAAAGGCAATTCTAAATGTACCAAACACTAAAAAAAGGTAATTAAATATTAGAATCTGTCTTATTTTTTAAGATAAATTTAACAAAACTGATAAATGTTTACCCATATTTCATTATCATCTACTTTTGGAAAAAGCACACCATATTTTGGAATTTGATTGTAAGCATGGGTCTTTTTAACTATAGCTGCATATTGTTTTTCAACCATAACTTGAAGAAAACTATAAAACGCGGTTGAATCGTCCTATCAATAAATATAAATAAATTAAAAAAAATAACTAAACTTATAGATAGTAATTCTTAATTTACAAATTTTTTAAAATTAATGTAGTTACTAGTAATTTAACTTACTGATGCTGGAACAATTATGCGAGAACCACTTCCTGTCCAATATTCAAGTTTAACTTCATCTTGAGGTACAAATCCATGTATGACCATTCCTTTTTGACTTCCACTGAATTTCATAGCGGCTTCATCTTCCTCTAAAAAAATAAAAGAAATTAATTAATAAAAGTTTTCTCAATATCGGTAGATAAATATTACAATTAAACACACCGGAAAGTGGAATGTATTTTCCTCCAAATTTATATCCATGTATAATTTTTTCTGATCTGACTTCATTTCGATGAAGATCAACATTTAATCTTTCCCTAACAATGTTTGTTGCATTAGGCTTTGAAGCATCAAGCTGTGAGTCAGTAGAAGAATTCAGTAAATCTTGAGGCGCAGCAATGCTTTGCATTTTCCATGAACCAAGTTTAACTGTATCAGTTATCTACAAAAAAGAATTAACTTTCATAAATTAGATATTTTACCTAATTCTATTTATACATTCGTAACTATTTACTTTAACAAACGATGCACATGAGATATTCAATCCAGCCCATTCTAAATTAAATCTCCAAGGTGTTCCTGCTATTGGTGGTGCAATATAAAATCTTCTTGTTTCTATGAAATTATCGATTTGTTCATACTGAGCCCCATTCTGAAATAAAATTTAAATAACATTATAATTTATAGAAAAATAGATAAAAAATTTTCGATTAATGGGTTAAATTGATTATTTAAAGACCTGTTTGACAATTGATAATGCAAATTCTTCACTTGCTGAAAGATTTTTTCCTGCAGATTGTTCATCAATTAGCTTTTCTCCTCTGCAAAAATATTATTCTATTTTCACATTATAGTAATTATAACAAATACATTAAAATAAAAAATTTTTATGAACTTACACAAATATTAAGTGAAGATTTTCATAATTTTTCAAACTACCACCTATATTTTCAGGAGAATACTCATTTATAACATCAGGATCTTCTTTGAAATTATTAAATATAACTAAAAATACTCTACAGTCTGTGTTCCTAGAAAAAAAAAGAAATTAAAAATATTTAAAATCTATTGATTTTTTAATTCGTCAAGTATAATTTGATATAAAATCAAAAAATATATTTATCACTACTAACACAACTTCTTTTCTCATAAAATTGAAAGCTACATGAAGTGCTTCAATCCAATTACAAGGATAATTTGTAAAAGACAAATTATTTATATATGTGACCATTTCCCAATTAGGAACTAAGAGGTGTTCACAATATAATTTTACATAATCCATATCGTCAGGATTATCAGTTTCATCACCCATTGTTATAATGCCAATTTCATCTTTTGGTTGCATAAATATCTGTTGAAAATGATTTATATGATCAAAAAAACAATAAAAACGCAATAAATATAAACAATAAAATTTACCTTTTTTTCAACTAAAATTTTCATAGCATACTTTGCTTTATCTATAAAAGGTTCTTCTTCTAATGAATTTTGTTCTAGACTTGAAGAACCAATATTGGTCACCATCAACAATACATTCTATAAAATTAATAGGTAAACATGAATGCACAATTTAATAATAAATTATAATTATAATAATAAACAATAGCTAAACAAACCTTTTTGGCTTTTGGAGGCATCTTTATAGTACGTGTATAACGTTACACACTATTGTGTTAAACTAGGTATAGTTTTTCTAAAATAACAACTTGTTATTAACTAGGCTACTCTGTAACTATTTTTCATGAAATAGTACAAAAATTTTTGATTTTGTACGCCAAGTAAGTACTTTCCATCAAACAAACAAAAACGCTTTGTAAATATGTACAGTCCGACCTCTCGGGAGTGCGCCTTAGGGATGAGAGGGGAAGAGTTTTTCCTCGAACTGTCGTTCCCCCACCATCCAGCTCCTCTCGCGCCGGCGAAATTTTCGTACTGACCTCTCAAGAGTGCGCGCCACTCGCGTATGTTTTTATGGCTGTTCTTACGTTGTTTACAGTATACAGCAGCACGTTAGCTTCGAATATCTACGTTTATTTTTATGTGGTTAATTAAGATTATCAATAAATACTATTATTCTATAGTTAAATTAAGATGTCGGCTTTAAGTAAAAAAAGAAACTGTAAATAAAAAATGTAAATCGAGTTGTAAATGCATTCATGAATTTAGAAAGTTATTAAAATAATTATTAAACATCAAATTTTGTGATATTTTTCAATTAGAAACGAAAACTTTACAATTAATGAATGCGTAAAGAGGTGTTTTGACTGAGCGAACTCGCGAGAGGTAAGCATTCGAATTTCGAGCTCTCTCTCTCTCATCTCCCGCGGAGTGGGCGAACGAGTGAGCGCGTCAAGCTGGGGAAGGCGCACTACTGAGAGGCGCACTCCGGAGAGGTCGGACTGTATATAATAACGATCTACCGGCGTAGCAAGTTCGAACACGAATGATTTTTGATCAGCTGGTACTGGGTAATCACGTGACCATACGCAGTATTGTAAATGTAAATATATATGAACTGTATAAGTATACACTGATACACACATATACACGCGGCTTAGTGTAAGGCTTTCTGCAAACGTCACCGATATATTTTATCTATGAAATTGAAAAATTGTTTCATATTCTACATTAAATTAAATTTCTTTTTTTCAGTATAATAAAAATAATTTTTAAGGAAAATTTTATAAAGCAGTATTGATACAGCATAGTATAAGAGATATATTAAGATTAACCTAACCTTGAAAGACTGACAGAACATACTTTAAAATAATTCATGTTATTTTAAAAATGTAGTATAATTACGGTACTAAAAATGAGTGAAAACAATGATGAAACACCAAACGAATCGATTTTGTATGAAGTTTTAGAATATTTTTCAAGGAAACAAGAGCCTGAACTAACCGTAAACTTTATTTAAAATTTTATTTTATATTTTATGCTTTATTATTTAAAATTGTTAATAAGTAAATATTTTTTTAGAAATTTAAAAATGATTCTGTAGCTTTACCAACTCCAGGAACCATAAAAAATGCATTGCGATACCTCAATAACAGATATTCTTTGCCAGAAAGTATTTCACAGCAGATTTCTTACACATTATCATGGAAATTTGCAATAGGAGACAAAGGCCGCATTCTTGCAATTGTACAAGAAAACATTATTGAAATAAGAAAGTCTAAAGATGAATACTCATCTGTTATTGGAAAAGCATCTGGTAAATATTATAAATAATGTTATGATAAAAAAATGATTTTAAATACATTAGTTATATATCATTATTATTGTATTTTTAGCTCCAAAAGATGCTTTTCCACAATGGAGAAAACTTGCATGGAGTCCAGATGGTTCAATACTAGCTTTAGCATCTAGTAATGGCTATGTATCATTTTATAATTCATTTGGAAATAATATTTTCAATATTAGTCCAAAATCAGTATCCCAAAATCCTCATATTTTAGAAGCAGGTGATGCTACGGCATCAATGATTTTTAAGAAACCAAGAGTTAAAAGTGAAAATTGGGACTATGAATTTATTAGAGTGACTTACAGTGGTTTGCTTAAGTCATACTGTATTTCTGGAAATGGATTTAGTGAAAATCATGAGTTTTCTTTTGGTAATTTTTATAGAAATGGTGTGAATTATGTACTTTACAGTGACAAATATAATTTATTCTATGTTGCTGGTAATAATGTCAGTCAAAATTTAACAGTATGTATATAAATTTATTAACATGATTAATATGTTGAAAATTTTTTATAAATTTTCTGATAAATTTAAGAAATAATTTACTTATTATTAAACTTTTAGTGTACAGCTTCACAAATAGGCTTAACATGTTGGAGGACATTGAATGACCATCCTTATTATAAACTATCTGTTGCTTCAGAAGATGCTGAAATTTATAAAACACATTTTTCAATATGGAATTTCATTCCTGTAATTAAGAATCGTACACAATCACTAATATTTAAAACCAGTATTTCACCAAATAATCAGCTTATATCTTGTCTTCATACTGATGGGACAATTTCAATTTGGAATTTACCAGCATTAAAATTGCAGAAACAATGGAAACTTTATGAACAACCAGATCACAATGCCATAAATCCTCTAAAGATAGTCAAATTTAAAAAATCATTAACTGTATCAGAATTTCAACCTTTAGATATAGGATGGTGGTCAGATAATGTAAGGACAGTCTTTTATAAACCAAAAGAATTTTATTTATTTGCACATTGTTACAGAATTTTTTATATTTCTTTTAGGCTGTAATTATTTCACGATATTCAGGTTCTATTTCTGTATGCTCTATTAATAATCTAAAAAATTTATTGGGATCAAGCCCTGAATTTTTATACAGTCATCCTCAAATAGCAGAACTTGACGAAGCTAAAGGATTTTTATGTTTAGATTGTGAAGTAGTTGTAACAAGTACTAAACGAAATAGAGAGTCAAATAGCGAAAGTCAAGGATCAGGTATGCATCTAATCTTATTACGTCTCTTACATCTAATCATTATAAAAAATTGAAAAGTTTATTCAAGCTCATGTGTTTGTTTTTTTTATTAAAATTATTGCTAACAATGTTAATTTAAACTGTAACTCATTTTGTAGAATTATCATCTGATAGCGAAAAAGATGAAGATGAATCTAAACCTGCTACAATACTAAATTATACAACAAACTTAATGCAAAGTGCTTTATATTCAATAACAGATATAGAAAAATTCCAACCAAAAAGAAAAAAATCAAAAGTATTTCATAGAACATACAAACTTTTAGGAATTAAAAGTACAACACCAGAAGAACTTTATTCAAGAAAAATTGATATAGAGGTATTAACTTTATTTAACAAAATATAATCATTTTTAAATATTACACTTATTAAATTTGAAAACTCAAAATTATTTTTAGGAATATGAAGAAGCCTTAACTTTAGCAAATACTTATAATTTAGATCCAGACTTAGTCTATCAAACACAATGGAGAAAATCTGAGTTTTCAATTAATGCTATTCAAGAACATTTAAGTAAAGTCAGTAAAAGATCTTGGGTTTTAAACGAATGTATTTCTAGAGTACCTGAAACTTTAGAAGCTACAAGAGAGTTACTTAATTTTGGATTATGTGGTGCTAATGTAGAAACGTTGGTCGCTGTAGGTATGAATGATGATGGAAAATTTACTTCTGAAGAAGAGGATAGTGAAACTAATCTTGATGAAAATGATATACAAATTAAAAGAGTAATATAATCTTTATAATTGAACTTAATTTAACAATATCAAATATCAATTTTTAATTAAAATTTTTTTATACTCCTTATAGATGCAAAAAATTAATCAAATTCTTGATTCAATTTCAAAAGATAGTCTAACTGAGCCCCAAAAAGAATTAATTCTATATAGGAAAAAACTTCTTGATCATTTAGACAAATTACAAACTTATGAAATTCTTCTAGAATCAGAGTCCAAATTTGACAAGAAATTTTATGAAGAATTCAGAAAACTATCACCAGTGGAAAATGCCATTAAGTAAAATAAATTAATTTAAAAGTGACTGTAAGCAATCTTTAAAAATTATTACAATTAAAATTATTTGTTATAGATTTGCTAAAACTAATAATTGTCGAGGAGTAGAAATTATGTTCACTTATTATGGAGTAAAGTTAATGCCTCATTGGTTGACTATAATTAGTTTCTTCCCTGAAACTTTAAATCCAGAAAAATATCAGAAACTTTTACCAGAATGTGATATTGAAGGGCAATTATTTTTGCTTTATCAGCAAGAGTTAAGACAAAAGGATTGGGTTGAAAGAAGTACGTTTTCTGAGATTGTTAATTCTGAAAATGATGATGATGCTGAATTTATTTATGAAACTAAAAAATCACTGTTGGAATATAGGTAAATGATAAATTAATGAATAACTTTAAAAGAATACTTTCTTATTATTAATTGATTCAAGGTAAAACCGAAATCTTTTATATAATATGGATTCTATAATATTTTACAATTCAAATTTATATTTTAAATAACATATATTTTTATGCATTAATAAAAATTTTTTTAGAAATAAAGAGCTCACTCAGGATCTACTCCAAAAGTGGTACATTGATCGGGCTTATGAAATTGAACGTGATAGTCGATTAGTAGATAATGCATTAGCTTTAATTAATATTGGAAAGTCCCATAATATAAATGGTTTAGAAAAATTGTTATTTGAGTTAGAAACACTGGATGATCTTGTATATAAGGTAGGCCTCGAAGATTTGTCTCTGACTGAGATAGAAAAACTTAATGATTTGGAAAAAATTAAACTACTAATGACAAAATCAGATGAGAAGAATTTTGTAAGTCATATAAAAAATATGTTATTACCCTATTCACGGCGAAGAAAAAGATATATTGTAAGTATTGTAATATTATTAAAATATAAAGTTAAGAAGTAAATAACTATATATTTATATTTCTTTTTTATCCTAAATAGCGTGATACACAAGAAAAGAATTTATTGTACGATTATTTAGTATGTTTAAGTAAAGAAGATCTTGCTCTTCCTGTCAAACTTTTTGAATCCTTAAAATCTTCTCTTGATCCCGAAATTCTTGATTCAATAGAAAGTGTTACAACGTTAGCCACAAATTGTATATATGCATGTGAAGATAATGAAATGTATACAAAAGCAAAAGCTGTATTCGATGCTACAGTATGTCATGCAAGTGGCATAGAAGAAAGTAGTAAACAGTATAAAGAACTTGAGAAAGAATTAAAGTGCTTACAAATATTGAATAGATATGAGGTCA
>UELX01004607.1:0-17006 GCA_900480035.1 Eupelmus urozonus | reverse complement strand
ATCACGAATGCTTGATCCAGACTGACTGTTGTCTCAACATAGAACCTGCCTTTTATAATAGTTCTTCCCTTTTGGCTCAATATTACCTTTAACGTTAATAGGGGTTACAATTCGGCTAACAAATTGTGGCTCCTATTAGTCAGTACTTTTATGGGCGTAATTTTTCTTGGAATTCAGCACCGACACCCCCCACCAGCGTCCGATTTACCTGGAAAAGGCAAAGGCCGGGTTCAGGTATGAATTGTTGCGACAACGCACTTGCAAGGGGATATTGTACTGGTAAATACAAGCGTATTTAACACAAATGTTATTATTATGCAATTTATTAATAAAATACAAAAACACTTAAAAATTTTTGAATATTTTCGACTTCGTAAATGCAAATTTGTTTTAAACAATACTCATTCTCCTAAATATAAATATTATTCGCAACAATTTAGCTTATAAAATATTTCGTTTTTTCAGTTTAGCAAACTAAATAAATAAATGTACTCCTTTAAATAAAATTAATACTCTTTTGATTTGACTCTACACTTTTGATTTTTATACTTTTACATTGCAACTCTTTTTATTTACTTTATTTTATCTGACTTAGTACAAGATACTATCGCTTTTTATATATACACCTAGGTTAAGTTTTATTTCTACACCTATAGGTTAAGTCTTGACATGGTCCTGAGACACTTTGAGAGAGTTTTAAAGTGTTGCGATGACTACTACGTACCTCCGTGTTATTTTTATTTCTATGATTTTGTATTTTAATACTCTGACTGATAGAGTTTAGCTGTCAATTCAATGACTGGAAATGTGATTATAAAAACGCCAAATATGATAATTATATCAATGTATTAATTTATTATCAATGTTGCGACCAATTTAATAGGCATTATATTTATACTGTTATATTTACTTTGTACTTAATATGTGCAATAATAAACTTTATCTATCTATCTATTCTTCTAATATATATTAGTCAGAAATAACAAAATTAAAAATAATTATTTCCAAATATTATTAAATTAATATTTGGAAAATCAATTTTTAACTCGTTAGGCGCGCATTCTCTTTTCGTTAGGGTAAAAAAAATATATGTTTCTTTGCATACGAAAATTTTTCGCACTGTAGCCAAAACATACTATCCCGCATTTCTAAATCCGACACAAGAACATGAATTTTGCGTCCAAAATGTTAAGAGAATAATATATACATTACGGATGCAAAAGAGAATTGTATCGTGTGAGTTCGGAATTTGTCTTATTTTATATTTATTTTATTTTATTTTTTATTAAAACTTTTTTATTTTTGCAGAATAAAACATTATAATAATAAAATTTTTTAACCTCAAGTCCATTTTTGTGTGAGTCCAACCAGTACAATTTTAAAAACATGTAAATGTTACCAATTCTCTATTTCAAGTTCCTTACGCATTGCAGTGGATATAATATAGCTGCCAGTAAATAACAAAGCGTTACATTTCCTACTGAAAAATTCTTCCTCAATATTAGTAATCAAGATTAAAAAACATCCAAATCATTAACAAACCACATTAGCAAACATCTATACTTCATCCTACACTAACACCAAACCTCCTCCCCAAAGAACCAATAACTCACCCGTATCCAAACCAAAAATCCAAAAAAAAACTCAATCAAAAAAACATTCCAATTTCAAATCCCAAAAACCCAGCTCTCTCTCTCTCTCTCTCTCTCTCTCTCTCTCTCTCCAGGCCCACCTAAAGAGCCACCGTCTCCCGCCCACCCACGCGGCGCTCGCTCCGCGGTGTTAAGAATCAATCGGACTTCCCTAATTTAAAAAAGCCGATCTGCTCGTCCCCGACACGAAACAGGCCGCGGCAAAAGGCACCGCGGAGAAATGCGAATACACATTTTCGATCGCGCCGCCCAGAGAGATACACACACTCTCGGCTCTCTCTCTCTCTCTCTCTCTCTCTCGGCATTTAAAAACGATTTCCAATCGCCTCGCATATATACAGCCGTGCACTTGCCGGCGGGAGAAAAAGAGAAGAGAGAAAAAAGGAGAGAAGCTGCAGCTGAGCGGCAATAAGTGAAAGGAACGCGAAGTAGTAGTAGGAGGGGAGGGGGGGATGAGATAAAAAAGGAGCGCGGATTATATACGCTGGCGGCGGCGATTCAAGCTCCGTAAAATGGAGGGATTAGCGCGAAAGATATCGCGCCGGGCTCTCTCTCGCATTATATAGGAGCGCGGTAGCCGTCTGCTTGGATAAGGGAAAATAATCGAGAGTAGCCGCGCAGCGGCTGAGAACGGAAGCTGATGCGTCTGCTGCTGCTTCTGTGAAGAGTAGGAAGGATTTGAGAGTATAGTGTGGGGATTGATGGCCGATGCGTGGACGCTTTTCTACGTAATGCGACGTTGACGGGAGATTAGAATCTGGAGGAATCGATTTTATGCTTACAGGAAGTTGTAGCTTTTAATTTATGAAAATAAAGAGGGCTTGTTTCTTTTCCGGCTTGACAAAACCATTCGCGCAAGTGCATCAGTGCTCTTCTAAAGGGAGCAAGAGATAAAAAGAGAAAAACGCACGAGTATACACGCAGGGCAGAAGCAGGCGAACACGCGTAAGCCAGCAGGTCCTTAGCTCGCCGACGAGGCGAAGATCAGCCTTAATTAACTCTCTCCTTCTCTCTCCTGCTGCCGTGCGCGCGAAGCTCGTTTGCGGTAAAACAGAGAAGAAGCAAGAGAGAAGGAGAAGTCCATAAGCATATATAGCGGCTCGTGTGACTCTGGGTGGTCAGGCGAATTCCAGTTTCCTCGATAATTGGTCCAAGTGTTTCAACACCCGGCCCAATACGAATGTATATGAGGACGAATAATCTGGCGGCTTGTCGCGACGCCAGCCTATATACATATACGCATTAGAGAAGGAGAGAGAGAGAGAGAAGGCATCCAAAGTAGAAGGCCAAAGCGCCGCAGCTGAGGCGGTCTCTCAGAGGATGAGGAAGAAAAAAACGCGCGCGATAGTCTCGCGATAGCGACACGAGAGCGACACACTGCGGGAATCGACGCCTGATGATTCCGTGCTGTGGATCTTGGGATCGAGGAATGCTGGGAGGTTGCTGGCTTGGATGGGGACTTTATTGAGCTGCTTATTTCAAAATTGTTTTTTGATTATTTGCGGGCTCTTTTAATGGGTAGTTTTTGATGGATGTTTTTTTTAAAGAATGTTTGTTTATATAGCATGTGCGTGTGAATTATTATTTTTATAAAACGTATCCATTGATTGATAATCACGTAGATTCCAATCAGGGTCTAATAATGTTGCTTAAGTATTATGTATAATTATATGGATATATTTATGTATAGCTAGATATATCTTTCTAATTAAAATATTAGGCTCTAGCTAATCCAGTGCGACCTTGAAATAAGACCTCCCACAATAAGAACGTTTTTCCAGTTTCTCATAAAATTTTTAGAACAACGTATCCCCACTTCTATTTCACTACCGCCTTGAATTATACTTTGTATTGTAAACTCCTCAATAAGAGCGCCAATATGTAAGTATAAATAAGGGCGTGGTGGGGATATACCTTTTCGGTGAAAAATTATTCTCCTTGCAGACTTATGCGCTCTTATTCCGGGGTCGCACTGTAACATTTAAATTTTATTAGGCTTAACTATATTTATGTACATGATGTATATAACTACTATTTTAACTCAAGTTGTTTATTAATTAATAAGAAATATTTTTCCGAACACTCATCGAAATTAAATACTCGAACAACCTATATCAAAACCATCGTGCACAAAAAAAAATCACTTCACTGCATAGCTCATAAAAAATTCATTTGAATACGCCCGATACATCCCGCACAATTCCTCAAAAGATCATCCCAACCCCACCTCGAAACAAACACCAAGACAGCCAAAAATTCTCCGCATCTGACTCACATCCATATCCCAAATCCGTATCAGTATCACCCTCCGTCCGCCTTATCGCACACCCATCTACATCCCTATATCCACACACACAGACGCTCCCTCCTTTTTTTCCATTTCACGCCGGAGCTAGCTTCTCTCTCTCTCTCTTCCCCCTGAACACGCGCACAGCGAATTTGTGTCGCTTCACTTATCGCATCCCCCGATTTCGGGGATAGTATCTCTTTCTCTCTCTGAGCGGAGCGTAGCACTGGCCGCTCGCTCAGTGGCGCGCGCGTTTATTCGTTTGTGAAATTAGTGCTGGTTTTGTCGTGCGTTTAGCCGATCGGAGGCCTGGGCTTGAGAGCTCTGCGCGCAACCGCGTCTGGCGTGTTCGAGAGGAAAACGGCTCTGACAGAGCCAGACTTGCTTCAAACGGGGGGCGGGGGTGGCCAGCGAGCTTTCTCTATCGAGCTCGAGCGCGTTGATTTTCTTGCGGGAGCACTCTTTGTTCTTATATGAGCTTGATTTTGAAGAATAATTATGCAGTGCTTGAAAATGTTCTTATATAGGTAGATAAGAATGCTTCAGAGACTACAGCATCAAACTTTGCCGTGATTTATATCATGATAACTCAATTATTGAATTCCTCAGGCCGAAATACGCACAGCAGCCTCGCAGCGCGCAAAGCAGTAAGCTATAATTATCAGCGTAACCGCGCATCTGACTCCGCATATACACAGCCATACACACACCTTCAAACAACAGCAGAGCCGAAAGGAAAGAGAGACCGATGACGCAGATCGATTGTACATAGCGGCAGGGTAAGCGAAGCGGCCGAAAAGCAGCTCATCGGCGCAGACTTAATCCAATCGGGCTCGGCGCTGTCTCTATCTTTCTCTTTCTCGTTCTCGGCGTGTCATCAAAAAGTGCGAAAGCTTAATTGGGAGAATTGGCCGGGCGCGCTTGGCTGGGCACAATCAGATAATCCGCTGATCTCTATATAGCCCAGATGTGCAGGCCGAGGTTCTCGCTGGCGCGAGGAAGGCGATTTCGGTGCAGTTTGTATTGTGACCGAGTGATCGTCTGGAAGATACTTTTTGCTTCGCTGTGTGTGTGTGTGTGTGTGTGTTGTTATGTAAAAAAAGATGCTTTTTTGGGATTGATGTTTGATTATTAAGTAAGAAGGAGAATCGTTGTTAATTTGGATGACTGTTGGTTAAGGAAAAAGTGAAAAGTTATGTAGTAAGTTTGTCAGTGAATAAAGAGATGTAGGATTGAAAATGTATTTTAACAATGAGCATGATTTAATTGAAAAATTAAAAACGTCTTTTAACAATAATCTATGATTATAAACAATTTTAATAAAAATCAATAATTACACGAAAGCTTTTTAATAATACCAAAAACTGCGACAGTTTCACAACCCACCCACTCATCTCGCCTCTCAATCCAAACCCAACAGCACCTCCTCATCACCCACCGCATCAGCCATCGACATCTCTCCTCGCTCTCCCACAGCAAAAGCCCGCCGACGAAACAGCCTCCGAGAAATTCTCCATCTCCAAGCCAGATCATCGCGTTTCCTCCTCGGCTCTCCCTCTCACTCTCCGCGCTTGGACAGGTGAGATCTCCTGAGCGCGCGAAAAAAGGATCAGCAAAAGCGAGAGAGCCGGCGCATCATGCGTGCAGCAGGGCTCGCGCGTTTTTTGCAGCCGCGCCGCGAGCGCCGACTGTCCGCGAGCGCGATGTTTCACTCAGCTCTCTTGGCTTCTGATGCGTCCAACGGCTCTCTTCTCTCGTTGTTTTCGCGCGCGATGTGTATACCCCCTCGGTTTGCGCGACGTGTGCGACGTTTTTGCGGAGCTTTCAGACTAAGGATCTGTGAGTGGATGCTGCTGTGTGGGAGATGTAGTTTTTGGAATTTCTGCGAGACTGAGAGTAGACTTCTTTGATGACTTGCAGTCTGTTGTGGTATACGGAGCTTGATTGTTTTTCCTCTATGAATCGGTCAGTCAACCGTATCGCCCATCAGCTTAAGCATCCAGGGCAGTCCTTAGAAAAAAAACCGCACTGCTTCCCGTAATTAACCAAACGAAAAAAGAGCGAATAACATACCTTCCCCGAACATCTCAAATCTCAAGTGTAAAAGGGTCATCATCCCACCTCTACAAAAAGCGCGACGACACGAAGAAACAGCTATACCTCGTCCGTAGACTCTCGCAGGCGCGAAAAACTGGAATGTTACGTACTCTCTCACTCTCCTCCTTAACGAAGCTCCTTGATTTGCTCGCGAGGGCAAGCCTACAGGATATTACAGCGCGCGTATATACGAGCTGAATGACGCACACCTGCAGCGCGCGACGATTTCGAGCTTTCCGTATTCGATCTCTCGCGCGCCGGTAGAAAACGTGATTGTTAGCTGGCGAGAGCGATTTTCTTGTGTGGAAGGTAGAGCGAACGAGTGAGTGAGAGAGAGGCTGTGTTTTGCGCTTTTACGGACGTGTCAACTTGTTATAAGGCTGGGGAGTTGGAGATGGACGGGCTGGAGGTGATCTTGTTGAGCTGCTCTGCGCGCTCGTTTTCTTTTTTGGTTTTCGAGTTTGCTGCGGTTTTTCGGATTGATGTGGAATAGAGTGCGAGTGATATTTGAATTTATTTATGGAATGCCATATATAGATGGATATGTAGGGTGCATTGATTGGAGACTGGTTAGGAAAACTGTCTATACTTGCTAATTTTCTTAAATCCTAATTAGCAGCCAACAGCCATTACAGGCAACATTAGCACTTATAGACAACCTAGTTAATTCCAGGGCGATTTTCCATTCGACACCCATAGCTCAACCGATAGAGCCATCCCATCTCCGAAGCAGCAAATCAGCCTCACTACTCAAACCTCTCCACTAAACCTTCAACGAAAAATCTCCTATCCCACTCCGCGATTTCCACTCTTCAACTACACCTCGCAGCATTCAGCGACGGCTGCGCGCGCGCCAATTAAGTGCGCGCCTCGCCGCGGCGAAGACAGCTGCGATTAATGCCCGCTCGCGTCTCGTTTCCCCTTTTTTTCAAAAACGAATTCCTCTCCTCTCGCTTCTTTTTCTCGCGTCGAAACGCGCGGAAATTACGCGCACGCGATCTATCCAGCGTCGGCCGTCTATAGCACGCGATTTCTTTTGTCGAGCTTGAAGGATGTGTGCAGCGTGAAATTATGAGATATTTTCACACCTTGAGGTGAGCGAGCTGCCGAGGGTTACATGTGACTCATCGATAGGATACAGAGCTGGTAGTTTGGACGCTCGGTTTTTTTTTATGCTGGTTTGTGCTTAATTATGTTTAATAACGCTCGTTTTTAAGAATGAATCGTTTAGTTTAAGCAGAACGGATACGGTACGAATAACCGATCCACCCAAGACGCAGTATATACACACCCAACTGAATTTTTTATCTCCTCGACATTGCGACTCTGGGACTCGCGAGTCGCCGAGCATTTACAAAACTCCTTTTCGTCGAATCGATCGACTGTAAAGCTCACTCGCTTAATTACTCCTCGGCACCTCCGCCCCTCCCTCTTTTTTTCTCCCTCCGTCGTCTTCCGATTTCTCTCTCTTATATACACCGAAGGACATCTGCGACTCTCCTCTTTCTCTCCTTCTACACCTGTTTCGCGCGCTGCCGTCGACTTAGACCGTTGCCCGCATCGGTCTCGCATTTTTATATACATATATATATACACAGTTCTGCGTTTGAGTATAGAGCGACTATGGAATTCTCTTTTTTTTTTCTCAAAAGCTAGACGACAGTTGTCGCTCGGCCGGCTCTATTGCGGCCTTGCGACTTTCGCACCTGCTGTATTGGAAGGGAAAACGGTTTACGGCATTTTTTATTATCGGAAGCTTTGCAGTTGGAGGTCTGGTGGCTGGTTTGCTCTTTGGTATTGATCGGTAAGGGAATGGGGTGATGTTAAAGTTTAATGAAGGAAGGTGGGAGAATTGGTTTTATTGTGTTAGGTTGATTATTGTGTTGCTGGTGCAGGCGTTGATATGGATATGATTGAGTGACTTAATTTGAATCGAGGAAAAGTTTTATTTATACATTGTTAATAAATGTTGAGATTATGGTTGACCGGAAACTTCATAAATACATATATAGAGAAAAAATAGCAAATCGTGCAGGACATTATTACTATACTTTAAATCAAATTTTATTGAATTGATAAACTAAAATTTATCAGAAGTCCTAGTATGCTGTCTTAAAATTTCCTTTGAAATATAATAACTTTTGAAAGTCTGTGACTATGTTACTTATTAGAACCGAATATTTTCTAAAGATTCTTCTCTCAGTAAAGATAAACTGTAAATAATTTAACAAATTGCAATTGAAATTTATCATTATTGTTTAGAATTTGAAAACAAAATTTGTTTTCCGAGTTACTGTTATGTTACTGCAATACTGACAGAATATTAACACAATATTAACACAATATTCTTACAATATTCCGATAATATTAACACGATATTTTTTCAATATTGCCACAATATTAACATAATATTCTTACAATATTAACATAATATTCTTACAATATTAACATAATATTCTTACAATATTTACACAATATTCTTATAATATTGCTACAATATTAACATAATATTCTTACAATATTGCCACAATATTAACACAATTTTTAGAATTGTTACAGTTCAACGATCTCCCACCTCATATCCTTTCTTTTTAGAAAGCCTACCAAAAAACAATTTCCAGCCTGTCCACGCCTCTAGCACACACAACAGATAATAAAGATCCGCTAATCGCGCCACGGAAATTATTGTCCCACGCTGCTAACACGATTTCCGCGCGTATTTGCAGCGAGATTTACGACACGTTAACAGATCTAGTTGTTTCGCGCGCGCATGATATCATCGGCCGGCCGGAAAAAAAGCCGCGGGACTCTGTCCTTTCTCGGCCGCGAGTCATCACGTTTCTCGCTCGCGTTTCTTTTTTTTTAATTACTTTTCTTTCCCAGACGCGCGCACGCTTTTTTCCTGGTATAATCACACTGTGGAGAGCGATTGCAGGCTCGATCGTAAGTGTAGTTTGATTCTAAGATTTGCAAGAAGGTTTTGTGAGTTTTTAGAAAGATTATCTAAAGTTGAATAAATTTTTATTCTTTTTTTCTTATTAATTATACTTTCACTAAACAAGTTAAGCAAATAAACAATAAATTAAAAATACAAAAAAATCTTACGTCCATAAAAGTCAAAGCAATCTTCTAACCCAAAGCAACCCTCAAAAATCACCAGTACCAAAAGCCCACAACCCACAAACACAAAAGAAGCGCCACAGCAGCAGCAGCGCCACTACTGGCAATGAGCATAAATCCAGCCGCCGCTTGTCCACTCACGCTCGCTTCTCAAGACGATTAAAAGCACTGTATATATACCCACACCGACACAAACCGACAAACACACAGTAGCTCGTCAATCAGGCGAGAATTCTCGCTTTCTTGCGCGCGCCTCCGGGATATTTTTCTCTCCCGGCCGAGAAAACTTACTGCAGCGGCGCGCGAAAATTTATGGCGCGCGTCTACTTTTGAAGCGGCGCGCGCGACGACGTGTCCACGCGCGGCCGCGAGGACTTTAGAGATACGCGCGACCTGGATTATCGCCGCGATCTCGCTGCGTTGAATATTTATCGATGATCCGGCCATTGTGAAGGTTTTTTTTTTGAAATGAGAGTTGTGTGAGGAGAGTTCTGATTTTTTCTTTTTGTGGGGAGGTGGATGGAGCGTTTTTTTTTAATTGGATTGTTGTAGGTTTATGGGTTTTATTTACGTAGGCGTGTCAGGTGAAATAGGGTACTTAATTCGAAATAAATATTCACTTACATTTTTAATTTCTTATTTTTATCATCACTACGTCCTACTTACTCACCTTACAGTCAACTGAAAATATTTTCAGTGAAAAACAAACCAACCCTTTTTCTCCACACTATCCCAATACTCAATAAATCATGAATCCCGTAAAACCCTCGATCCATCATCAAAAAACTCCATCCACTTTATAAATAATCAGCTAAAAACCCGGACTCCTTCCCCCGTATCCCAAGCAGCTGCACTCGCGCTCTCTGCTATACACAGAGTTTTGCGACAGTACTGCGCGCGCTCGCGCAAGAAACAGAAGAAAGCCCTTACTTAGCTCGGCCGCCGTTCGATTTACGAGATTCGAGCTCGGCTGGGCTCTCTCCTCCTCTCGCGCATTAGAAGATTGAGACGCGGATCGGCCGGCTTTTATATATACTCATACCTATACAGCTGGCTCGCGCGCGAAGGCTACTGCTTTTTCGCGTTCAGTAAAGATCCTGCTTTACGCTTAACGCGTGGCCGTATATCTTTTTTCCTGGGGGACTTTAAGGCTGAGTTAAGGACTCGGCCGCGCCGAGAAAGAGAGCGGATACACCGGATAATCACGCTTTAGCGGCGAATTCGCCTTTTTGAGGAGCTAAATGTCTCGCTGGTGTGTGTGGATGTGTGCTTTTTTTTTTAATGTATAGCTTTATGATTTCGCGAGAGGCGTTTTTTGCGATGTTTGAAGAGAGCTGTTTAAGGATTGGCTGAATGCCGAGTGATTCGGTCGAGTTATGAGTGTGGTTTCGCCCAGGTTTTTATATTTTTTAATTGGGTGTTTCGAGTTTTTTTTGGGGGATCGGTCGTTTATGGGTATTGAGTGGAGTTGTCGATAATTTATAAACGCGAGTTTGGTTTTTACGAAGATATATTTGAGTTTTCGAGAAGTGCTTTTTAAATTTTAGATTCTTTTCATTAGTTCGGTTCTAGTAAAATACAAAATCAATCAAGATTGTTGGACAATTAAAGAAATAGAGACTCATTAACCGTCATTAACAATCAATATCCCTCTTCTACCCTAGAATTTCCCAAAAACTACCAACCAACGCAAAGACACAACCATATAAAACCAAACTTCAATTCAACCTTCCTTAAAAAAAAAAAAAAAAACACAGAAGCACGCATATACGGAGCCAGCCCCCGGAGGCATCGCACTCTCTCTGACCAAGAGAGAAAAGAGCGACGAGAGAGCCGCGGTATAATCGGTCGCACGGCCAGCCGCCCGAGGCTTACATCCAGGGGAATTGAGACGTGAACGCACCGCGCGCAAAGTGCAGCTATGCCACGGAAAAGGCTCTGTGTATATATATACACACGCGGACGTGCTTGAAGAAGGCGGCCTTCGCGGAACACGCTAGTTCTCTACGTTACTGGGAGACTTTCTTCTCCGAGATGTAAGATGGAAAATTGTTGAAAAAGTGATTTTTTGACTTTCCTTGATTTACTTGTGAGCTTTGCTGGGATGCGGTAGTCATTTAAGAGTTGGAGATGTTCTTATACGTTCTTTTAGCTTTACGTCTCAATGGATTCGGGTCACAGAGTCGCCGCGCGTAGCTCATCGGCTATCGGTCATTTCAACGCTCGCAGCTCCTCTAATTAAAAGCCGAGATATACACAGCCGATAACCCACTGTCTTGCGCACTAACTGAAAAAATCATCGCTTCGGAAAAACTCGCCTCAAAATTTATTCCCTCATTACCTCGTAACTCACCGGCTACCGTCCTCAAAACTCCCTACACACGCATTTCCCAAAAATTTCTCTGCCTATCTTCCTCGCGTCCCCGAAAAACCACCTGAATAAAACGAGTTTGTACATAGGAACGAACCTATACTCCCGAGCGAGTCGCAGGTGCCGCTAAGCAGCTCACACACACACAAAGACGCGCTCTTAACTTTATTTCCTCGAGTCGTCGTCAGTCGTTTATCCGAGCGCCTCCGTGGAGGTAGTTTCGAGTTTTAAACGACCTGCTGCCACTGCGCGCGCGCTATCAGATTATTCGGACGGTAGCGCCGAGGCTTTGAGAGAGGAGCGGCACTAATCTCCGTGACCGGCAGCCTTTTTCGTATATGCGCCGATTATCGCCGGGGACTGCTGGTTTTTTTCGTTCGTTCAGTTGCCAGATAGGTGACAATAACATTTTTAAGTGCCTTTTTTGCTTTGATGGTGTGGAGGGCGACGTGGTGATAAGGGTTTTTTTTATGGTGATTAGGGACTTTTGGAGATTTGGGTATGGAGTGATGGAAAATTTTTAGTGCGTACGTGACTATTAGTAGGAGGAATAGATTAATTTTATGAGTTTTGGGTAATCAGTCGGAGTAGATTAGATATTCAGTCAAAATTCGTAACGATTATCAACGGCTTACTAAGGCTGAGATGACCGAATTAACGACACTCGGACAATATTCAATAAAAACAAATCACAATTCGCAACATCAAAGCACTCTCTAATTCACCAATCATATCCAAAAACTCAAAAAGTAAGTCCCCCAAGCAGCACACCACCAAACTCTCCCAAACCATCCCACCTAAACTAAAAAAAAAAAAACCAACATCGAGCGAGAGAGAAAGAGAAAGAGAGAGAAAGTCAGTTAGCCAGGTCGGACATCTGTAAGCCGGCGCCGCTTAGAGAGGGCCGCAGGTGCCGACTAGAGGCCCGCCGGGAGGCGCGCGCGCTGTCTCGTTATTTATTGATTTACTTTAATTTGCCGAAAGAGCCAGAAAGCCCGCTGGCTGCTGCCGTTCCATTCGTGATTAAAAGACGTTACGGACGCCTCGGCGAAGTCTCTTTCTTCCCCCACTCTCTAACCTTTTCCCATATTTTAATGCTTAATGGCCGAGAGAGCTGGATTATTATAATTGTGCCGCGATCGCCGCGCGTGAGAAAAGAGCGTGTTGAGTGCGAAGGATGCTTAATCGCTTGTTTCTTTTTTTTTTCTCGTTTGAATAGGAATGAACGTTTTTTTCTTTATGGAGATGACGCAGATGCCGAGGTGTTTTGAGGCTCCGGCGATTCATTTGATCAATAGGCGTTTTTTCGTTTATTGGGGATCTCTGATTAGTCGTCGAGCGGCGGTGACGTTGAGATATACCGCGATCGAAGTGGATATCAAAATGGATTCTTAATTATTTCAACTGTAACGAATCGTTGCCGAGTTACGATAACGATTATTACTTCTCGAAAAACCATAGCTTTACAATATTCTTACCTTCGCCGCATCCACGTCCCACATTGTAAACTTAACGATCTATCCGTTATAACAGCCATCGCGCGAATCTAAATATGCAAATGAAAATTATGAGTTAAGGAATATATAGGAAAAAAGAGTCCCGCTTGTCACCGTCATCTTTCCGTAAACAAAAATCCAATATCGCACTCGGGCATCGGGATAAATTTTGAAATTCAGCGAACGACTGCCGGCGCGCATACATAAATTAGCGGGCTCCTTTCGGCTAAGATCCTCTGAAATACGTTCACACCTCGCGGCTCTGGCTGAGGCTCAGCGATTTATGGATCGACGATAGCTAGCCTCATGAAGGCGGTGAGTTTCAAGAGAGATTGCCAAGCGAGAGAGTGTATATGTGTATGTGGCTTTTCGACGGCTTTGTATGATGTATGAATTAATTTGGCCTGGAAATATAAATTTGATGGAGCCGCGTGGCTTTTGGGAATGCCAATGGGAGCGCTTCGCTTTTTCGATGCAATTAGCGAGCGATTTCGAAAATGTTGGCTCTGAGTAAACAGATGGAGGCTCGATAAGGGAAAAGGATGAATAAACTACGGCTGTTAAAAATTTCGAGTAATTAAGCCTATATGAGATATTTAGCTCGTGGGGCTCATTAATCGGCCGATATTGTTAATTTGTTTTCGTTTGTGTGGGGAAAATTAAAAAGTCATGGTTTAATTAGCTGGTGCTACGAAGGCGTCGATCGTCACGATTTAATAAAACTTCATAAATAAAAATATTGAACCATGTTCAATTAATAATCGAATATCACTTGATTTATTATTAATCTTATAGTTAGTCAATTCAGCACCTCAATATTAACCATTTTCATCCAGCCTTCAGAAAATCTAATCGTCTACCTCTAACCAAACCGATCCAAATTCAGAAACGGATCAAAATAACCATCTTCCTTCCCCAAAAATCAACCAAAAATAACATCGGCATCCCATAGCAACCAGCAACCTCCAGATCCATCCACATCTCCATCCTCGAACCGATCATCCAGCAACTCGGCAATAATCTTAAATTCCCGTGGCTCCCGCGGACCCCATGCGGCCTCATCTGCTCTGCCGAAAAAGAAAGAGCCCCGGCCAATTACCGGCGACAGACGCGATCTCTTCGTAAATAATTCTCGCACCCACGCTCCTTCTATACGGATATAAATCGCGACTCGTGGCCGCGGCGCGTGGGTGGCAGTTTCCTGGCGGAACGCGAAGAAAAATTCGTCGGAATCGGCGCGAGCGAGCTAATGACGCTTCCTTTTTTTTTCTGGGGATTGTAAAATTGGACGATTATGCAGAGTGGAGGTTCCGAGAGCGTGTACGTAAATGGCTTGGTTTTGGGATGCTCCTTTTTTTTTAACGAAGTTTTGGGTGATGGGATAGTTTGTCAGTGTTGGGAAAGGTGGGATGAGATTCGGTGATTAGGCGAGGTTGCGAGATTTGGCTGGAAGGAAATTTTCTTTTTGGTGTGTAGGTTGGATGAGTGATTATGATAGTGATTGTTGAATATTTATTGGAAATTAATATGACTGTTGCTAAAGTGGAAACGGTCTTTAGTAAACGGATCGAGTGACTATACCTAGTGTATAATGTACAGTTTATACAAAATCAGATTTAAATCAAATCAATTTATTCGGAAAGGTCAAATAAAATTACTTAGCTTGATAACAGAGATGATAAATGTGGTAGCGATAAAATAAGTAAACTGATCAGGTAACTGGTTAATAGGTAATAATTTATTACCCTCGTGTAATTATTAATATAATGTTTTTGGAACTAAGCAACCGGTATTTAAAAAATTTAACTTCAAGTCAAACCATATGGTCGGATTCAAGGCAAAGGTTTGATGATCGGATTATTATCTTTGAAATCTGTAATAGTTTTCATGTCCACGCACTTTAGAGCCAACAGCTTCTGATAAAAACAGTTCCATTCGAAATTAATTTTGAAGAAGACAATTACAAAGCCCATTTGAAATAATTATTATCACATTAAAATTAAAAAAACCTCCCAAACCCAAACAGTCCAAGCCCTCTTCTACTTTACCAAGAACCGAGCCTACTTTAACAACAAAGGTCGACGTTGAATCTCAAGCGTATCTCACCAGCATCGGCAGAAACGTCGAAAAAGGCCCAAAAAGCGAATCCTCCCAGCAGTCCGAAGGGCATCGACGCATACACGAGCAGAAGCGAAGCAAAAAACAACCTCGAAAAAAAAAAGACGAAGCTGACGAGCGAGACAGAGAAAGAGAATGAAGAAAGGGGACATAAAAGCGGGCGCTTTCGAGGCGCCTGGAAATCAGATTGCAGCCTCAGAACGCGCCTCCACGTCTCCGATCCGAGCGCGCGCGGACGGAATCGAACGCGCGGCTCGCGATCATAATTATGGCTTTGACATATGACCACGGACGGTCTTATAAAAGCTAGGCGCTGGGTTTCGAGACTGTATATATATAGGCGACGTCGGCGATGCCTTCGCGGACGCCAATCGTGAATTCCTTTCATTTTTTCCGATCTCGACTCCCCCTTTCTCTCTCTCTTCCCTTTTCGCTCTTTCTCTCCTTTCTTCTGCCCTTTCGCGCGCTCGCTCGCATCTGTCTGTCTTCCTTTTCATCGCGTTTTTACTTTTTACGTTTTTGAGGGAGTCGAGACTGGGCGCAGAAAAAGTGGTGATTTTTGGAAGCGAATGTGGAGTGATGCTTGATAGAAAATTGGTTATTTGAGAATTTTGGGCTATTAGCATATGAAATAAGTGTTGAAATTCATTACTAAAAAATACAAATAGAAAATTAATTAGTTAAACCTAATATTTAAATTTGATTATGCCCTCATTAGGAGCTCACAAACAGTTATAATTCTTATTAGGATTTGATTGGCCACCCAATCAGATTCTAATGAGAACCTATTTAATTTTCTAATCGGGAAAGTTTCTTACACCAACCCAGACGAAAGATCCAGCCTCTCCTAAAATACAGCATCAATCCACGTCACGAAAAAACCTCAAATACCACCGCAGAAGCTCCCTTTCAATTTTCCCAAAACAAACAAACCGAACAAATCCCATTGTCCAAACAGCACCCAGCCCACCCAAACACCCGGGCTAATTAAAAGGCAAAAAACGAGCGTTCGCTCAGCGCAGCGAGAAAAAAAAGCAATCCCTCCAGCAGACGGGCCCGAAACGAGGCCTATCGAAAGGAGCAGGAGTGGGGGGAGGGCCTCATGGAAGGGCCTTGGCGGGTTCGTCGCCGCAGGGGGTCACACGTACGCGCTTATAAGTGGGGGCCCGAAAAACCAACATCGGCGCCGCCGACAAATAACTACCCGCATTATATATCCCATCTCGCGAGAGAGGCTACTGCCCTGGCTCTCTCTCTCTCTTTCTCTTTCTCACCGCGGGCAGCACTCTTTGTGAGCCGCGCGCTGCTGCTGCTGCTGCTGCCGAGTGGCGCCGCCGTCGCTGCCGGGTTTGTATATATGGGTATGTGTGGAGGTAGATGCGGTGCCGATTCTTTCGATTTCTTAACTGGCTGCTGGTGGTGATTGGTTATTTTTTTCTTGGTGAGAAGAAGATAACGAGAATGGAATATTGTGGAGGTTTTTCACTTTTCGTAAACTATGCCTAACTGTGATGAATGTTACTAGATATAAATATTTTTATGATAAACAGCTACTTTGTCGCATAAATCCTGAAAGCTTGACACGGATGAAATCATCAATCACCTAACACCGAGCGTAAAATCGGTAGCGCGATAAGGAAATCAGTCCTACGGCAATAATCGCGTGCAGAGAGCTCCCGCAGAATCCCGCAAAGCCAGCGCCTCTCTTACGCACGCGAGAGAAGAGAATAGAGCGAGAAAGCGCGAGAGAGAGAAAAAAGGAAAGAGAAGTCCGGAATGCGCGGCACGGCGGCACGAAGGGCACGCACACACATACACACACAAGCCGATCGAGAGCCGATCCAGCATCTCGCTCCCTATAGACC
>UELX01004606.1:0-17014 GCA_900480035.1 Eupelmus urozonus | reverse complement strand
ATACGGTTCGATACTGGTGCGTAAGGTGATTTTTGCCTCGTGCGACTTTTCACCCTCGCTTCGCTCGGGCGAAAAACTTCTCACGAGGCAAATAACCACCTTCCACACCCGTATCGAAATGTACTATTATATTATATCAATTGTTCACACTGTGTTTCAGCAAAAAGTTATAAAAAATAATATATGACTATTTAGTGAGCTAATAGTAACGATTGAAAGTAATTTAAAAATTTATGATATGTTGAAATTTATATTTATTTTATTTATAAAGAGATGCCTTTTTTCTTTTTTTTATGTAGCGAAAGCTCTACTGTAAGTGGCAGTTATATACCTATACATTTTCATCTTTTAACTTGTCCCTTTGATGTAGTATTATACCATAATTTATTTAGATGCGCGTCACTGCATAAACAAACCTATGAATATTATCTTTGAAAACTTTTAAATAAAAATTAATTTAATAAAATAAATATTGATTTTTTGGAGTAGTCATATTTCATCTTGAAAAAATGTATAGAAATAAAAATTGATCTCTTTTGGATTGCGAAAGCTTTACTTAGTAAGAGGTTTATTTAATTTAATATGAAACTTAAAACTTTTATCATTTTTCCTAAAAAGAAAGCAAAAGAAGCACCTGATAATATCAAATTTTGTTTTGCAAAAAACTTTTAAAGAAAAAACTTAAGTTTCATTATAATTTGTTTTATTTTGTTGCAATCAAAAATTAATTACTTGAGATATATATTTTTTTTTTAAGTAAAATATAATGAGATTTTATTTAAAAAGTTGACTATATATAACACAGAAGTTATTAAAGAACTTAATCTGTTATCTTTGTATCAACAAAGATTGTTTTATTTATAAATTTATAATATATTTTGTATCCCACATAATTTTCTTTCTGTTTTAATTTAAATACAATCATTTCTAAATTTTTTATGATAAAAGACTAAATATTATAAGGAATTAAAGTAATTAGGTTTCAGAAAAGTACAGTACATTTGCTCCAATTGGCGTTGTAGAATTAATCTTTCAATTTTACTCACTTCTTAAAAAGTCGGTAAAATAAATTTTATATCTAAAATAATATTATCTTTCATGACTTTCAATGCTTTTTTTTTTCTTTCTGTTTTAATTTAAATACAATCATTTCTAAATTTTTTATGATAAAAGACTAAATATTATAAGGTATTAAAGTAATTAGGTTTTTTTATTTTACAGTACATTTGCTCCAATTAGCGTTGTAGAATTAATCTTTCAATTTTACTCACTTCTTAAAAAGTCGATAAAATAAATTTTATATCTAAAATAATATTATCTTTCATGACTTTCAATGCTTTTTTTTTTTTTTCAAACTATTATAGATAATAAAAATTTATTTTATTGTTGATTCTACTTTTTGCGACTGAATTTTATTATTTGTTTACCCCGTATATGATAATAAATAAGAATAAATTGATTGATAAAATAAAAATTGAGATAATTCATAAATGAAAAATAAACAGTTTAACGCACATGTACATACTTACATACACAAGCTTTACTTACTTGAATTTTTCCTCCTTATCTCTTTATAAAGCTGATTCCGGATAACCAAATTATGTTTCCTTATATCTTCAAGCTCTTTTTTGGTTAGTTGTCGTTCCTTTTCGGCTTTGATCGGTTTTTCTTCCACGTGATTGATCAACGGATAAGGAGATTTACTGCTACTACTGCTGCCACTACTCTCCACTTCAGTACACTTAACTTTTTTAACACTACTATTATCAGTCTGACAATCTAACATGAATGCAGTCATCCCCCTAGGTTCGCTCTTAATGTCAGTTCTCCCACTACTGCTGTAACTATAACTACTACCACTAGCACTATTTTTAATTATCGCGTCTACATTGTTTATGATCACAGCCTCACTGTGATTCGCAGAACCACTACCACCAACACCAGTATTTTTCTTGTTTACCGTTTCATTAATTGGTATAACAGGATCAAACACTCCAGCAGACAAAATATCCCCGTTAACCAACGATTTTTGTTCTGTCGTTGTTGTACCACTCATCATCAAACTTGCAATAACACTACTACTGTTAGTATTGCTCGTGGTAACCGTCGTTGTTACCGCTGTAATCACACTCGTTGACGTCGTCGTCGTCGTCGTCGTCGTCACCGGCGATCCTACGGAATTAAGGCTTGTCGTAAGATTCTTTGTTGCTGCACTTATTACACTTGTAGACGGTGGCGGTGGTAACGGTGGAGACATGGGGCTCTTGATATCGTCAGACCAAGGAATCGGCGATCCTGGTGGTGTATTGGGAGGCGAGTACGAGGGTCGACGTACTGTTATGTCCTTTGGAATTGGACCAGGTTTTCGTTTATTTTGTGGTCGGGAAGAATTGAGACTTCCGGGCGCAAGATTTCCAGCTTCCGAGACTGAAAGTGAACGTTTAATACCTTTTGAAGAGGAGTTGGTCGCTCCAACCATATCGATATCCGCTTCGTCTACCATCATACGCTTATCAATCTTAAAAGGATTTCCTATAAGAAAAAAAAGTTGAATTGGTTTTTATTGACAAATATTTTTCAGTTTTATTTAATTTTATTATTTATAATTTAAAAAAATAATCATTAGTAATAGGCAAAATTATACTTTTTTACAATAAAAAATACTAGCAATAATAGTTTAGTAAAAAGGATGTAATTGAATATTGGCAAGTGCTCAATACTTATGAGAACTAGTACAAGCAGTAGTACTTGGTACTACTTGTAGTTGAACATTTAACGGAAATTTCACTACAATTTCGATCTTAATTGACTAAGCTAAAAATATAAAAGTACAATTCTACTATCTCTTGATATATCTATTACTCTCTAAAAGTTAAAGAGTAAATCCATGTTAAAATTTACTCTTAGCGAGATTCACTTCTTATAAAAAGAATATTTTAGAATTTATTCCTTATAAAAAGTAAAATTTAAAGTTTACTCCTTACGAGGAGTAAATTTTTTGATTTTTTAAAATTAACTTCGTATGAGTAGTAAATTTTTTAATTTTCCGTAGTAGAATCGAAATCATTTCTATTGATTAAAAATCAATTACGGAGCACATATTTAGGCCCACTGATTTATATTTATGTCGAATTTAGTATCTTATAAATGTATTTTTTAATTCTATAAAAAAAAAGCATTTGATTCACAATCTTAATTGCATGTAAAGAAAATACAAACCAAACATATGTTGTCGAACAGGCGTGCTTTCGATTTCTCTGAGCGGTGGCGTCATACGTTTTAGGTACTCTTGGTAGTTACCCATCTGGGATACAGGCATTGAGTGTACATAGTCATCGTCCAATAATTTAGTGTGAAGCAAGCCTGGTTGCAAAAAGTTAGCGCGCATACGCACTACTTGGTCTAGCAGTGATTTACGTGGTATATCAAAGGCGTTTCGATAACTTTGAGCACCACGTTGTTGCTGATGATTTTTTACTAAACCCACTACAAAGCCACTGAACTTATTCAACTCATCCCTGAGATCAGTCAGCGAATTTGATAGCTGTAAAATAAAAATTGAACATTAAAGTTAATTGAAATTTTTAATAATCATATTTTATATTAGATGAAATAAAAATTAGTAATTTTATATTTAGATATACAAAAAAAATGAAGATTATAATGATCAAAAGATAAAGTAATTGATAAATAATAAGTAAAATATTTGTATTTTTTAAATTTATAATCCTTTAAGGTTAAGATAATTAACAATACTACGTTTAATAAAAATATAATTACCAGGTCTTTTTTAAGAGTAGTACGAGGCGTAACTCGTAGTCCTTCAAGGACAGCGTTAGCGCTTCCATTAGCTAGGCTCTTGTTAGCAACCTGTTTTGATATGACCTCATTACACAACCTATCAAACTCCATTTTTGCTGTATTTTTTAACCGTTTTAGATAGTTTAATACGCTATAAGACAAGGTATTGTCCATGTTGTCAGGTATTAAAGTTTGGGCAAGTGCTGCGGGTGCGCCCATTCTTGTCAATGCTCTCCTCAGCGACTGTAAGAATTATTTAAATAATGAAATTATTAATTAAAATACAAGTTAAAATTTTTTATAAAATATAAATTGCTAATGCATTTTTAATTGCTATGAAATTAATAAAACTTACAGCTGCATAGTATGCAGGCATGGTCCTCATGTAATTCGAAAATTGTGTCCTCCACTCATTGCTCGGCTTTAGCCTGTGCACTTTAAACAATTCATCTAAGAGCGGTAGCAACACAGGGTAGTTGTACGGCATTACAAACAGGTTGACGCATGTCAAATTTGTACTGGCCTTAAGATACCCAAATGGATGTCCGACTTCACTACTTTTATACGAATTAGCGATGAATACCTGCCAGCATATCGTAGGTTGCTTCCTAGCCAATATGTACTGAGTAAGCGGACTCGGTTCAAGTTCATACTTGTCAAAAGGCAGGTTTTCAATGACAAGGGGTTCTTGGCTGGTACAGGTAAATTTGACATTTGGATGGGCCGAACGTGGCGGTAACGAGCTAGCAGAAATATCTGGCCAAAAGCTCTCTGGAATGGGCCAGAAACCCACGGCGAAACCTTTTTGTGCAGAGCGCGGCACGTAGATGAGACGTCGACACGAATGCCACGCTGTGTTATTACTTATATTATTAGGTATGACAGTGCCAATTGAATTTGCGTTAGGATAGTGTCCGTTCCTCCCCTACACAAATTTGAAAAACAAAATGAGTTTGCATTCAATAAGACAGAATATTGGTAAATCGATCAAGAGTCAATAAGAGTCTCACTTACCGCCGATCCATTAGCAGTCTGACCATTGATTTCTTCGTCGTGTTCCTCGTCATTCTCGTTATGTATCGCATTCGTGGTCTCGCTGGTCAGTGGCAACGGATCTGGACCGATCTTTTCGAAGTTTATAACAACGCCCGATTGGACTTTCTGCACCAAGGAGTCTATACACTGCATCATCATACGATGGGAGGTGATACAATAGGAACGACCGCCCGTAACCTCGCACATCGCGTCGATCGGTGATGCATCGCTCGCCACCAAACCCGTGTCACGCTCAACGGCTGGTGTGCCAGAAAGGCGCAGGACCAGCGAGAAGAGTCGCTGATCCCAGCGAAACGGTTCTTTCGTAAGCTCTGAGCCAGGAATCGGTGCGTGCATCGGCAGTGTGAACTGAAAAATTCAAGTAACGTTAATTACAAGTTTGTATTAATTGTATTATAATTTTGTATTAATTAAATCATATTTTAAAAAAGTTATAGATTTTTTAAGGCCAAATCTTTTAATGAAGTAAATCTGAGTAAAAAAATTTTTTGAAATTTTTAATTAAAATTAAAATTGTTGAATTGTTCTTATTTTTTAAAATAATATTATGAGTAATTCCGATCCAAAGTCACTTAACGATTTTTTATCAAAATTACTGTAGAAAATCAAAAGAGCAAATACTCACATCCGGCTGAACCCCGTTGGCAGTCGTGTACTTTCCGCCGTCAGTGATGACGACGATGACCGATGGCTCGAGGTAAAAAGGACACCTGCCCTGGCCGTAGGTGTCTATGCCCGTCTGCATGCGATTGATGTTGAGCACGTCGAAGGCGTTTTTCAGCGCGGCGCCCAGGGTCGTCAGGCCGACGCACTGCAGATTCTTCAGCTCGTTCATAAAAGTCGCCAGGTTCTCCTTCCAGCCGGCCTGCGAACAAAAACATCGTTTGAGCTGCAATTTTCGTTTCGCGCGAAAATGAAGAGTAGGCGAAAGACGCGCTCTTAAACACTAAGGGACTTTTGGCGAACTGCCAAGATGCTGCTACGCGTACTCGGTTTGCTACGATCAACATGTGCACGGAGACCCGGAATTTTAGCGCAGGTTGCCTTCTTTCTTTTCGTCTTTTTTTTTTGCCCATCACTCGAGTGCGCGTAATCGTCTTGGTATTGGACGGGTATTATGTTTAGAGCAGAATTGGCGCTAATGAGATCTCGCGTTATTTCGGTCTTTTGACAAGCGGATTTGAAGCTTACCGGCTACTTTTCGGTTTTAGGAGTTTGATAAGACAATTTTTAATGTTTGCAATTACGTGTTTAATTAAACGTGAATAAATTTTTCGTTTTGTAAAAATATAAAAAAATATATTTTTAAATTATCTGAAAATTATTGCAAATTCAGCGTTTTTTAATAGTCATCATCGTTTCTATGAGATAAGTATTGTTTTTGTAATCTTTATAATAAATTTATTTTATAAATTTTTCAATTAACTTAATATTCTATAACTTTTAATTCCTTATTTATTTCTATTATTGAATCTGACTCTGAAGTACTTGTAAATATTACAGTAATAATTTAGGTCAATAGATCTATTATCTAAGTTTGAGTGAAATAGTCCTGATCTAACATTTTAATTTCATTGATAATTAATTTTAATATGGCAGACTTTACTGCTTTTAATAATAAGTCAAAAATCAATTTTTATTTAAAAATTATGATTAGTTGTATTCACCACTGTAGATGTAGGAACTAAATGTAACTATTTGCAGCTTGGTAATGCAAAATTCACTTAATTATATTAATTATTTTGTATAATTTTCATTAAGAAAGAATTCCAGATAATTTTCATTCAAAGTTAAAATTTTAGAAAATAAGAAGCTCATTTCATAAGTTTCTATCTATAAATAGGAAACCTGTGCTAAAATTGTAAAATGTTTTAATATTGTCATAAATGTGGCAGGTGACTCATGATTCAGTGCAGTAGTATTCATGTTAATTAATTTACTACCATCACATTTGGTAAGATTTATATATACATATATACTTTTTTTGTCAGTAAACTTCCTTCTCAGTTTCAAGCATCTCAAGATTTCACGATCTCAAAATCTCAAGTCAGTGCAAGATCTGTAAAAGAAAAGTAATAAAAATGAAAGAAGAAATGAGAATTATACCTTTATGTTATGAGGTGTTTCTTCAAATGTCAACAACATATATCTATCTCCTCTACTCTCTGGTGACCTTTGTCGTACCTGAAAAAAGGTAATAAATACATGTCAAAACAAACTCTTTCAGTATTTGTTTTTCATTTTCAAAGTAATGAAAAATTGAAAATTATTAATTAACTTATAATAGAGAAATTATATATTTATATAAATTCAATTAATAAACTGAGTAATTGATCAATGGTGAAAGTCTATGATTAATTAACACTTAAGGTTGTATATTTTTATTCAAATTAATTAGTTTGATAAACTTAATATTTGCATACTAAACCTCTGCTGTAAATTTTTTTATAAGAATCATACGCATGATAACATAACAAATGTAACTTTTTTCAAGTCAGTGCTCACTGCATGAGAATTTATCAAAATATCAGGTATGTAAAACTTTTGTATTAAATACATAAAATTAAGATAATTTTGAATCAAAAGTTGTTTATGAACATTGGACAACTTTGAATGAAACAATCGAAATGTCCTGATTTTCATCAAATGAAATTGAATGTTTATTCAAATGCCAATGTCATCAATCATGTGTTTCAGTTTCATCCAAGTCACTTATCTTTTGACCCTCATACAATGAAATTCTCATCCAAGTTATACAATTGACATCCTTAGAATAATTTGCCACATTACAATATTTTTACATATAGCGATACAGCTGTAAGATGAAGAACAGTAACCAGTAGTCTGAGAAATACAGTGTTAAAGTACAATGTGTTATCATGATAAAGATTCGAGCGAGCTTCTTGGAAGCAGTAGTGCAAATAAGTCGAATCCTCGCAGTCGAATCCTCCAAATTCTTATAAAAACAATGTACAGCAGAAGTCCTTGAGGGCAACGGTCCTGCGTCCTCCATCCGACTATCGCTCTGCAGTAGCATACCTTGACAAAGGTCTCGACAGCACTCTTGGCCACATCGAGGAGGGTGGGCCTACCACCCAGGTAGGCCCTCTGGTTCATAGAGGCTGAGGTGTCGATGAGAAAGACTATTATGGTCATGTTTGCAGGCTAGCTCGGCTGCTGCTGCTCCTCTTGGCTGTCTCTCTTCCTCTGCAGTTGGGCCAGCTCTTGGCTCTGCTCTCACCCAGGCCTCGAGAGCTAGCTGCTGCTGTTGCTGCTGCTGCTGCTGTCGACGGGCAGAGGCCCCGCGCCGGCGTGGCGCATAGCTGCTGCTCCCACCGCCTCCTTGCCCATTCGCCGACGACGCGCTCTCTTCCCCGACGTTCCTCCTTCCCTCCCTCCCTCCCTCTTCCTCCCTCTCTCTCACGCACACAGAGACGATAGACGGCGCACTGCTCCTCTTGCTGCTGCTGCTGGCCCTTATGTTCCGTCCCCGAGGGCGCGCCAACTCCACGCCCGATCTGGCCAGTCCCGGTTGGCCCAGGGCGCGCGATTCTCACCCAACTCGGCGCCTCTCTATCTCTCCTTCCCGCGATAGGTATATACGCGCTCTCTCTCACTCGCAACGTATATATATATAGCTGTGCAGGTACTGTATATCGCGGGTCGCGTGTGTGCCTATTCACGCACACAGAAGCGCGCGCGCGCGAGAGCGAGCCTCTCTCGTAGTAGCGTATAGTACAATACGTAAGTACGGACTCTCTCAACGTCTCCCGTCTCCTTCCAACACGCGCTCTCGCGGCGATCGCTCCCTCTCTGTCCCGCGGGTTTCTAACCTGTACGCGCGCGGGGCCGCGAGAGAGACGACTTGCGGCTCTCCCTCTCTCTTTCTCTCACTCGCTCCTCGGCAGCTCGCTCTACGTATATCTATCTCGCTCTGTGTCTCTCTCTCTCTCTCTCTCTCCGGTCGGCGTAACGCGCGCGCAGAGACAACGTGCCCGCGCGGAGTCAGCGGCTGAAATGCCGCGGCCGTAGCAGCAGCCGCCGCGCGCGCGCGCTGCTCTCGTGGGGGTTTGGGTTGGCTCTTTCGGCTGCCTCTCCGAGGAGTAGGGGAATAGCAGCAGCAGCGCAGCTCGACGGTGCGCCGCTTTTTCGGCCGTACACACAATACACATGCACTCCTCTGTGTATATGTGCGACTGCCCGAGTGGAGAAGGCGAGGGAGCTTCGGAGCGACGCTGGCGCCGCCAGCGGTCGGCGAGAGGACGACCTAACCTGACTGACGCGCGGCTGGCACTCTCGCTGCTGCTGCTGCTGCGCTGCCTGCGCTCTGCTACTGCAAACGTAGTTTTCGCGCTAATGGCCGGTTTACACTTGAGGGGAGTCGCGGACTCCTGGCGCTGGCTGAGGATGGCTCGCTTACGAGGATCGATGCTGGCCTCCTTTTTTCACTTTTTTAGGTTACGTTGATGTGGCTGACTCGAAAGCTGGCTAATGACTGATCAGCGAGGAGCTGGTTCGGTGGAGACGCTCCCGTCGATATATGCATCTTCTTCTGTCTCTCCTGCGATGGTTATGCCGCGCGTCCACTACCTCAGTCAAATACGGAGCCAGATTTGCGACTGGGAGTCGCGAATTTAGGCTGTTTCGAGCCTTTAAACGTTTGCTCTCGAGTTTAGTCGAGTGGCTGACGAGCCAATGAGCCGACCAAGCCCACGATCCGACGAAAAACGTCGGTAAAAAAATAACGTATTGCCTTGTGTCCCTCTAAACTCGCAGTGAGCACCTACACACGCGCGCGCGCGCTCCGACACATTCGTGCGCGCTTTGTACACGTATTTTCGTCGGATTATGCCGCTTCTCCACCGAAAGAGTAGACGGAGATTCGCCTCGGGTCTCTTCGGAGCATTCGAGGCCAATGCGAAGTGAAAACGTCTTTCGCGACGAAGTCAAAGCTTGACTTTAGAGTCGTTTTTTTGGTCGCCCGAGCGAGTCGAGCCCGAAACGGAGCAGCCACGGAGCTTTACGCGAAATTAACGCATACAAGTCGAATAGGGCCATTCGTCGTTTTTTTCGCTCTATTCGCAGATGTCTCCGTCTCCGTCGCTCGGCCGGACTTTATCTCTTTCTCTCCTGCTCTATTATTTTCCCTCTCTTTCCCGAGCTCGTTCGCAGCTCTCGCGCCGTCCTCGTCTCCGGCGATTTTCTCCTCCTTTTCTGAGCTCGTCTGTGTGAGTGTGTGTCGAGCTCTCTCTCTCTCACTCTGGCTTTCTATGTGTGCGTCTTGTGCGCCAGCAGCTCGCGCGCGCATGCACAGATATACACACGCACACATAGAGCAAGCGCACATGTGTGCATATCTCTATATATGTATAGGTACACGCTGTTCATCAATTTACGTACACGCTTTTGATCCTATACTCTTACAGCGCTTTTTACGTAGCGGCTGTTATTTCCATCATTTACCGAATTTTTCTCTCTCTCTCTCTCTCTCTCTCTCTCTCCCTGCCTGACGTTCTCGCAGTGCTCAATCTCGTGTGTGTGTTACATATATGTATATACCTAATCGCGTAATAAACACATGTTTATACAAGCGCGCTGGGGACACACATTGAGCTAGCCGAGCGAGAGAGAGAAAGAGAGAGAGAGAGATACAGTGTACATGCATATACATAGACGAAGAGAGAGAGAGAGAGAGAGAGGGGGGGTGGGAGGAAGAGAGAAAGAGAGAGCTCGCAAGTGTGTAGAAGTGCTTTATACTGTTTCTAGCGTTACGCTCCTCTCTCTCTTACATACTTTTATTACCTTGCGCGCTCGCGCTCGCTCGCTCTCGCGCAGTAGATACGTCCGTCTCACTCTTTTGCAGGTAACTGGTAACAGGTATAAATTCGCTCGATCTCTCGGGCTCGTTCCCTTTTAATGCATCGTCGCCTAGCGTGTACACGCTAATTCTAATCCGCACTCGCTTTCCACGTCCATCCTCTCTCTCTCTCTCTCTCTCTCTCTCTCTCTCCATACTTATGCTACTTACGTCTCTTTCTCTCTTTTTTATCGTTCCTTTTTCGTGCCATCGCGTATATATACACTCTCTCATATCTCGGTTGACTCTCGGACACGGACCGTCCGTTCTAGCTCGTTAATTATTATGCCCTCTTAGTTCCCTTATTTTCTCCCTCTCTCTCTCTCTCTCTCTTTATTCCTCGGAGCGCACTTTTGTATTCCCCCGTTTGCCGCATTCTTAACTGAGCACGATCCCTATATTGCCTACTTTCTTTCCCTCTGTCCCCCCTTAATTCGCCGAACGACGACAAAACAGATATCAGCTTTGCTTCTAAATTTATCCCCATCGCTTTCTGCATCCCCCGGCGATCTCTTTTTTTTTCCCTCGCCTCTCTCTTTAGCGCGCGAACGGAGAATCACACACCCACGCTCCTTTTTTCTTCTTCCATTAGTAAAAATAAAAAGCGCCGAGAGCGAGCGTATATACTTAACTGCACTTTTGTCGCGCGCGCGCGCGAGCCGCTCTCTGACCGAAGTGTATTAACGGCTCGAGCCCTGCGGTAAAGACGATAATGAATGCATAATGCCTATCTACATCGTGTGTTTTGCGGACGTGAGTGATTGTATTTTAATAATTTCCCCGGTACTATGTCTGTGTTTATAAGCGTCTATGTATATATATATATTTATGCGCGTGATGTATATACGTAGTTGTAACGTTACTCGGATGCTATCTTATTATTCCATTCATTAGTCACATAATTGCGCTGCTAAGATCGCCAATTGTTTTTTTCAACCCTCGACTCTTTTCTTATTTGCTTCCTGACGTTTAAGTATTTTTCACTCGTTCGCCTTTATTTTTCTCGTTTTTATGGCTGTCTTTCTGCTAGATATTTTAGCATCCATTAAGCTTTTCAACGAGTTTTTAAGACTGCAGATTGTTATAGATGTGTTTGGAATTTTATACGACTTTGTAATTAATATCATTAAGTTAATTCTGTTGAAGGTATATCATCATGGAAATTAACGTAAACATCCCTGCAGAAACCCATATAAACGTCCGTATGGAAACTAATGTGGTTTTTTATATGGATGCTTATAACGGGGAAGTAATAAAAAAGAAAAAGAGTACAAAAAATTTTTTCTTTACGTAATGAATAATACAACTGCTATTGTTTGAAGATAATATGTACATAATTATACATTTTATTAATTATTAATACGCTAAGTGATTTGATCATTTACTTTTATTAAATTTTTTTTCTTTTTTAAGAAACTACTATTACGTGCAATCAATATCTGTTCATCAATAGCACAGTGGTTAGAAAATATTGAAAGAGAAAAAAGTTTAACTACAAATAAAAATAAATTAATGAACAGAGTATTCTGATTTAAAAACATTTTTCTGCATTAAAAGTGAAATATTAAATTTTTTTATTAAACTTTTTTCCTAATTAATATATGAGCAAATTTCTTTGAAAATTATAAAGTACACGGTATTTTAAAACGCTGTAAGTTTTTACAGCGTTTTAAAATATTTAATTTAAATCAGTGATATAATTAAATAGCTAAAGATGGGAAAGCATAATTCGTTTATTGAATAAATTGAATAAAGGTAAAGAATAATAAAGAATAATTATTAAATTTCTAATAGAATTGCATAATTTATTATGACTATACTAAAAAATTAGTTTTATTAACAATTTTTACAGCGATTGTAAGTATTACTTATCCTTATCTTCTAAGTGTTTTGATTATTCCCTCGATTTCTTTCAATGATAACAAAAAGAAAAATTTTAAGTTATTTTAATCGCTCAATGTTTTTATTTTTCAAAACTTTTTAAAAAATCAGTCACATATTTCACTTTAAATGAATAAAAGCACTTCTCAAGCGAATCATTTCTATATGTCAATTTGAGCAGAGTAAATATAATTAGAAATATTTGAAAATATACAACAATTTTTCATTAGTAAAGAAAACTGATTTTCTTTTTAGTCTTTTCACGGCATTCTTTGTGGACAGGCGTACCTTCCTCGTACCTTTAATAAAAACTAATTAAGAAAAGTATTTAAACTGAACTTTATTATTTAATTAAACTTCTTGCATATCCCATTAAATTTATTATTAAACAAAGCGAGCTAATAAAAACTTTAAGAATTAATAATTTTTATGACTTTCCAATTCCATTCAATGTATTTATATAAAATTCTAATGTTTTCTATACTACCGACAATTATAATCTACAATAAATGGTTGATATAACGTGTGTAAAGTAGAGATTTACGAACATTGCAAAAAACTTAAATGCCATTTAAACTCGCTTTATAAAATAATATTGTTCAACACACGTTCGAATCTCAATTACTACCTCGCCATCGTGTGAGAAACAACCTTCTCGTACTTGTATCGGAAAGTACTATTATTTTAAAAATAATTATTTAATTTAATTATGCATTTTAAAAAAAGTCTTGAAATAAAATACTTTTCATTTTTCTATTTTAAAAAGGAGAGAATCTCTTAAACATTAAAACAGTTGATGAGTTTTAAAGAAACACAAATGCGTTTGGTGTATATAAGTTTATACATGAAAACAAATGTACGAAATTACAATGAAAAAGGAGATTTAATTAATATCGATAAAAACTAATAACGTTGAATAACAAAGTATGTAAAATAAGCTCAGTAAAAGTTGCAGTTCAGAAGGGAAATTATAGTCACTCCGACAATTATATTAATCGATTTATTTTCCCTCTCTTTCCCACTCCCACGCTCACTATTTAATATCTTTTTAATATTTTATTTGTTTTTTTTTCTTTCTCCACAATTGAAACTTTTAAATATTTATGTCTTTTACATTTGTAAATGATATCCATAATTTAGTAATAATAATTTATTTTAATACAAGTATATATTTAATCTTCACAAATGAATTTTATACAAATATTGCTCTAATAAATGTCTCGCTTTATCGGTTTCAATTAGAGAATTTAAATAAAATTGTCACATCCACAACAAACTGTATATGCAATGTATTTTTCTGCAAAAATAATAAGGAAATAATTTTAAAATAGCTTTTTACATTTTTCATATCATCTGTTATTAATTTTTGGTAATGCCTTGTTATACATTTATGCATGCAATTGGAATACCCTTTTTATTAAATTCTTATTATCGTGAGAATATGTATTTACATTACAGTTGAATTTTACATATTGTCTGAATGCGTGCAGAATTAATACAGTTGAAACACATACTAGTGATCGTTTATTACAGGACCATATTTTATTCAAAAATTTACATAAAATACACTTGCATTTAAAAATTGAATTTTTTTAATGTGCAATACAAAGCCGAAAGGTTTTTTGGAAAATTGTCTTTAATAAAAATGTAATAAAATAAAAGTATTTTAATTGCTATTTGTAAAATCCTTAGTTTAATAAAAGTTAAATTTTATTACTTTTTATACAAAGTGAAATATATATTAATTGTGTCGATGTTTAATACGTCTATAAAGTAGAAATAAAATTTTAATTCAAAAATTAGTTTCTTATCTTAACAAAAGAAATTACAATAATCCATTTACAATGTATTTATTGGTGCGTGTTTATGATTCTCATCTACAATTTCTCTAGAACATTTACACATGCATTTACTGAATGTTTGTATCACTACGTGTTTTATCATCTACGTTATCGTATTCGATTGAGATTGATTATCTTATCTGTCAACTATATATACATACAATTAGTGTTAGATAATACCTTTATAATTAACGGTCGAGTTTCAAATTTCATATATTAAGAATTAATGAAAGTAATAATAGGATAAAAATATATTGTAGTAAATTTTATAGTTGGTATGAACGATGTAATAGTTAAAAACCTAGATTAAAACTGTGTGTTCACTGCATTATTTTACGAAAATTTTACTTTTTAATACACTTTCATAAATTTGTACTTTTATATAGTTACAATTACAATGTTAAGCGATTATATTGTATACAATAATTTTATATTGCAATATCAATGCAGATAGTAGAAGCGTATTAAAAGCATCTTAAAATGCGAACAGATTAGTCATAACTTTTATAGATGGTGTTGCTTTATCAAATAAATTATTTATAGAACTTCGCAAGTTGTGAGCTGCATAGCTATCTCAAAATTACATTGAACCATTGATCTCATTTTTTCTGCCACTGAAATTTTTTCTAAAATTCATACAGTAACAAAACATCTCATTTCAAGTTTATATAAAAATCATTAAATTTAATCATTAAAACCACCTTAATTTATTTAAGCATTCTGTCACATGCCTACAGAAACCAAACACAAATCCAAGTCCAACTCAAAACTAATCCTTCTTCCTAACAAAAGAAAAAAAACAAACTCTCATCCAAACAAGCTTAGCTCCCAATCGCCCGGGCGATAATCGCGCCTCCTCACAGCACTCCATATGCAAAATCCCTATCTCCGCTCTCACTCATGCGCGGCAGCGTGTGGCACATCCAAAAAATCGCCACCCCCTCTCCTGCAGCATGCACGCACTTCCCAAATCTTTCCTCCTACTCTCCGCAGTGTATAGTGATCTCACGCTCGGTCCATGCGCCGTGCACACACACACACACACACACGACTGCAGTCGCGCACAGAGACGCGCCAGCTACATGCGAGCCTCTCTTTCTCTTTTCCCCGCGCGACTCCGGCTGCCCGCTGTATATATAGTGTTATATACTGCAGGCTGTATGCGCGCGATATGTAGCCTCGACACTAGCCTTTTTCGCGGGCGCGTGCGGATCCATGCAAGCGCGGCTGGGTGTGTGGGTGACGCGCTCGTGTCTGTGTGAGTAGATGATTTCTTTGGCAGAGCCATTGTGTGTAACAGCTACCTTTTTTCGGATTTTTGGGAAAATCGGAAATATTTTCTGAAGAACGGGAATTTTGGGCTCTTCGTGGGTCGTTTTATATACCTTCGTCTATGTTCAATCTGCGACTTGTTAACGTGCGTATGTAAGTGCTCCCGTGAGAGTCTGAATATATATACGTCTATTTAAGACAGAATGAACTGACACACAACTTCTCGAGCATCGGTGCTAAACAAACTATATACAGGAGCGCTATCAGCCGTCCGTTATACGTTACATTTTCTGGCTCTGTACTCTTGTAACTCTACGGCGGGTGTTTCGTAATAACTTGTCGAGTCGGTAATTCGGATTTTATCGCATTAATTTGACAGTTGGGTGTGAATAATAAACTGATTATTATTCAATGGTATGTCATGGCGTATCAAGTATAATGAACATTTCACGAAACAATGTTTGAAAATGAGATTGATTTAAAAGAAGTTTGCGGGCAGTCTTGCATACTCAAATATAAAGTTTCTATGCATATATGGTTAAAGAAATAATTACAGATAGCCAATTGATTACTATCTACATCTATCTTAATAAAAATGTAGATGACAAATTTAATAAGATGCGTAAAGTAAGATAGAATCGATAACTTCAGTCACAGGTAAGTTGCAGAAATCTTCTGAGTTCATTATCAAGCTTGAACTAAGAATAGAGTGCTTATTACAAGTACTCGATATTTTACTCCAAACTTCTTTGGGATAGATAATTTAAATGTAAAATTAAAAAAAAATTATTTCAAAGACATATACTTTTGAAACCAAAGGTCATATAATTAGTTAACAAAAAGAAATTTAAAGTCTTTTAAAAAATTAATACATATAAAATACTATTTTATCTTAGTGTGCCGAAAGTGCCATTATCGAAACTGAAAAATGGTAATTTCGACGTATTACTGCACAAAAAATAGTATACTACTATTTACAAGCAGCGCGCGGAAAATTATATTTCCCGCACGTTTGATTAAAAACGCACATTGTGCCAAACAATCGTGTACGATACATAGACGTGAAGGTAATTTTAACGTAAACGAGCAAAAGTAAAGAATGTTCCAGATCACATGGAAATTGACACCAGAGCTAAAGGCGAGAATGACAAACATGCGATCAGGGTCTTTTTTTCTTCTGCAGCGTGTAGGGGAGACTTGGGCAAGATGGATCTTCCGGGCAAGACGGACATACCCTGTTAAAAAAGTTTATGTGAATTCCGTACTGATTTTATATTGAAATTTGTACGATATTAACACTGCATAG
>UELX01004605.1:0-17015 GCA_900480035.1 Eupelmus urozonus | reverse complement strand
ATCATGGATTGGTTATTGACAAAGTGCCCATCATAGGTCGAGCCACTATAGTGGTTTTCCGGCCCTCTAAAGGTTAAGTTTTATTTAACTTAATGATATTCCGTTACCTTGAGAATTGTAATGTTATACTCTTTCACCCTATCTCCCTTCAAATTACTCTGGGTCACTTCACAGATAAACCAAACCTTTCATTTCAGCATCGAGCAAAAACGTTTTCCTCCAGGAGGATTAAATTACCATCAAACTCATCATCATCGACAGACACGTGCGCGACTCTAAGTGTCATTCTACCAGATGGTTCTCCGCAAATTGCAGCTGACACATTTTATAGTCGTTATACAGATATAATGCAAAGCGTCGCGTGAAGCGAAGAGACGCATCAACGCGTACGAAAATCACCGCTGACTGGGGCGACTTGCGAGCCGCGTTAACTGGCTCCAAAAACCCTAAAACATTCGGAAGGTCTTTCATAAAATGCAAATGTCTTGCTTGCTCGGGTGCTGATGTAATCGTCGTGCTGGGTGAGGATGAATTATTGCGGCTAGTCGGGGGTTACAGGAAAGAGAAAAGATCACAGCAAAGAAGTTTTTGGACTGATAAAGAGCGAGGAAGAGAAAAAGGTTAACGTGATAAAGAGGTGAAATGGGATTAAATTTAAGTAAGTTGAACTGAGTGATGAAAATATTGTAGGGTGAGGGAGAGTAAGATAATTTCATCGAAAAATTGGGTACAATTAATTTATTGCTTGAGTTGACATTAAACATTTGCTTTAATTTTAAACATTTTTATTTTAGTATACATACATGAAGCTGCATTAAAAAAATATATATATTATAAAATCATATCGCTGCTGCCGCTGCCATGTATAAAATTCTTTTTATTTCCGAAACTAGCAGTTATTTTGAAGGATTTTACATTATTTGAGCTTAATTTATTAAAGATTCTCCATCTTCGAAGATAGCCGTTAATTCGGAGAGTTTCACATTATTTTTTCACTTTTTTACGTTATTTTCCTTGATTTGACGCCGTATTAATGGAATTCTGCGATATAAGTGCTTAATTTATAAAAATTTCCCTTTATCTTTGAAAGCAGTCATTTTTTTCAGAGGGTTTTACGTTGTTGTCATTTTTTAGTTTACTTTTAGATTTTTTATCTTTATTTTTTTTTGGTTTGTTATTTTTTCATGATTTAACGTACTGAGGGTTGGCGCGCGAGGCGCGAAGGGGTCATAGCTCCCTAGTGTATACGTATAAATAATATTTTGGTATAAGCTAATTTTAAAACACTTTTTCCAATATAGCGTTTTAGTATATATTTTCGCTAGTATCATAAATGTTTTTAATAAATAAATTTGTATGTTTAAGTATAATTCTTTCTTTTAGTGTATTAAGTTAATTAATAAGTTAAACTTATTTAGAAATACAATATGAAATATTCTGCTTATACAAAACAGTATAATATTAGTTAACATTTTTATTTTATCTTCAATTTGTCTTCTTTTTCTTAAACCTTCATGAAATTCAGAATTTAAACAAAACCATAACAGACAACCTCTAATCAAAATTCAACACACCCCATACAATGTATTTCGAAATTAACCGGAAAATTGAACACATTGAAATTCAAAAAAGAAAACGAAATCACTTATACTAAGGTCAGTAATTTCCCTAGACGTCGAAAAAAAAGCAGTACCTCCACATGTACAGAGAAAGAGAGCACCCGGCGAAAAGAAAAGAAAATCTCTCGCAAAAATAAGTAAAAAAAAATGCCTCGCACATTTGACTTTCAAATCCGTCGCCCACGCGCGGAGAGACAAGAAAAGACCAAATGCAAACGTGCGCGCGGTCGTCGAAGCCGTTAGATGTGAGCTAGCACGCGCACGTACATCCGCAGCTGGAAAGCTCTCCGAAATTAGGTTAGATGGGGCTCTGAATTCGCCTTTGTCCAAAATTCTCGACCCACCTGTTTTCTCTCGTCGCCTCGCCTTTTTTTCTCCTACGCTCATTGCCAGGTCCATTGTTCGGTTGGCTGGCCGGCGATAATTGGAGAAGCGTCGAAAACGCGCGTAATGAAATATGGATTTTTTGGGCTCGTGCATGAAACGACTGCAACTTTGTGCTGCGTCGAGGTGCATGTACAATACTTCTAAATTATTGTGCGAAGAATTTCGTTGGATTTATAGGCAAAACCTAACGTGTCTTTGTACTCATTCGCGTGTGTCAACGCCGATGGAACTTTCTGATCGAAATGCATTTTTGGATACATGCTTGAACAAGCAAAAATGAAAATTTTGTGGAGTATTATATTTTTATTAAAATATTCTTTATTCTTCGCAAATTGACGAGATCGTAGGTGAATTTATATTGGTTGGATGAATAAAATTTTCTTATAATGGTAATTTATGGAATATTTGTTTTAGTGTAGATATTTTTTTCACAGTGTATTGAATGATACGGCTTGTGAAATATGGCATTAATACTGAATTATTTGATTTTCATTCATTCAAATTTTGCTGATCATATCATACAATTTGAATAAGGCAATTAAGTTACATTGTAAAGTAATCAATGTTCCCATTACTAATAAACACGATAATTTGAATTCAAGATGTTATTGTTTTTATGGACAGTTAAAATTGTAATGCAATAAACTAATGAACTTTGCAAAATCATATACTGTTTATGAGTGAAAAAACATTTATGCATAATTATTGTGCCTACAATTTTCATCGTTTTGTAATCAAATTTCGAAAAATGATAATCGAAATATAATTCAGTCACAAGAATAAGTGTTAAATATATATTCTTTCTAAGAAAGTAATTGTTAATATTTTATAAATATTTGATTCGTATTTGTCTTTTTTTCATTCCTATTAATTACATAACTTTCAATAATTATTTATTCCTTGTTTAAAGTAAACCTTATCATATCAAATAGAGTTGATTGGCATACATCACAACTTAAATCTTGTACTCTTTTGTGTGCTTCACACCTTTGATACCCTGATCGCCATATAAATACACACATTCTTATCGCCAGAAGAACACGACTGATTATTGCTAAAAATTGCCTAAATTGCTCAGGCCAAAAACAATGTACCTCTCTAACGAAAAAATTTGCGCAAAAGATCTTTACCTCATTACGATTATCGCATATCATTCGCGAATATACGACGCGGTAAAAAGCAGAAATAAAGAGTAGAGAGAGGCAGGCGATATCCGATCAGTTCAATGCGATAAAGTCACTACTTTATCAATCTCAGATTCAGCCTCGAGTTCTCCTCAGCACCGCAGCGAGGACTCCGCCTCCTCGGCAGTCTTCTTTCGCCTTCGGCGCGCCGAAAAAAAGACGAGCGGAAGGAACAAAGAAAAAAAACGAAAACTTCGTTGAGCCCGATAAGTTATCGGGAGCGCGAGCGCACGAAATTCTGGACTATCGTAAATCAAAGGGAATCGCGCAGTGCACAAGGATGAAAGAGAGGGAGAGAGAGAGGAGGAAAAAAAAAAGTTGAAAGAAGAGAAAGAGAAAGGAAGGCTAGTATATTGTGCGCGCTTTATAGTCGGCGTGCTTCGGTATAATGGCTACTTTTTCATAGACCCTTACGCGAAAGCCGGGAAAGAGGGAATCGTCTAATAAGCGAGCGGTCGAGTGAAGAAAAAGGTATGCTGGGTAAGTGGACGAGCGATGTAACAAGTAGACGTTTCAGGTTGGGTTGATGGGTAGATGGTGGGTAGTGAGTGAAAGTAGTTTAATTAGTTATAAATTTTTTAGATTGACGAGGAAGACTTTTTTCGTTTCAACTACTGTTTTGATTGAGATGAGGTTGGGAATAATTTGTTACTTAGGCTTTAATTTGTTAATGATTTCATTTTACATTAACAAAGTTGAGAGCTAGTTTCATTAATGTTTTGTAATTAGCGAGTTCTAACACCATGTTCATGACAGATTATGTATACAAGTTTAACTCGTTAGTTACATAATGGATGTATTATTATGAAATATAATTACCCAGTTTAGAAGAATCGTTAAAGATAGAAGATGAAAATCGGAAATCATTATTCGACCATTAATTTACATTTGAAATTCTTAAAAGGGTATAAAACTTTTGCCAAGCTGTATTAACTACATTAAATTAAACTGCAAAGTTTAATTTTTTAATAATAAGAATTTAATATTAAATAAAAGTGTCTCAGAGTACAAAGTTTTAATAAATATCTGTGGCAAACTTTATAAAGTAGCTATTTTAACAAGAAATTAATAAATGTGAAGAAAAGTAATCTTCAACTACAAATTTTTTCCTCTTCTGCTACCTGCAAATTAAAAACTTATTATAAGTATATATTTTACATTAAATCAGACCTCAACAACCATAAAAATGAACTACGAACCGATGTAACAGTTCCGCAGATCGCACATCTGATGAACACTATCTTTATTCCGCCTCCAGCTTCCTCCATCCCCAAACACCCTTAACCCAGCGAATCGGCAAATTTCCAACTCTCAACTCCCATTCTGAAAATGGAAAGCTCCGTGTACACGCAAGCACGTCCCGGCATGCGCGGAGAGAGCACAATGTACGAGTCGTGGCGACACTTAAGAATCGGTTTTCTTAATTAAGCGAAGTGCTCGCGTCTCTCCGTAACTGCATTCTCGGCACGTGCGGACGGCCGGCGCTTTTGTAGTAATCGACGGAACACCATTAAGTGTTGTGCGACGACGGAAAAGTCTGCGAAAAGTTGGCGCGTTTAGTTCGGCCGTGCGGAAAACTCGCGACCTCGAGCTTCTCTTGGTGTTTTATTTATTCGCGTCTGCTTGAGCTTTCGAGTGACTGTTTCCTATTATGTTTTGGATTTTATTAGGACGAGTTTGCTTCCTTTTTTTGATTGCTTGCAGTATCTGTCTTGGTAATTAGAGAGTTTGGTGAGATGATTGTCTTTGTTAAGCAAAGGCGTCTGCAGTTCGAGGGATGGAAAGCTGAGAATTTAGTGATGCTTACTTTCTGGAAGCGAGGGGTGAAAGCGTTTTAGGGAAACGGTATTTTCAGGAAGACCTGAGACTTGATGTGGAAGCAGCTTTTCTTATAAGTATTATGAATAATTTCTAAACAACTATAGAGAAATATTATTTTGTTTAGAAAAATAAAGAACTTAGTTAGGGTTTTAATTTAGAAATGATGTTTAAATTTTCTTGGTAATATTTATAAAAGAAAATATAATGCTTTTTCTGAAATGATGTTATTTCTGTATCATAATACAAAATTAATTGAGAATGAATTTTCAGAAATGATGGATTTGAAATAATAAATATAAAACTTTTACGTTATTAAATTTTACATTAAATTAAACTTTTACCTTTAAAATATGAATAAAAAATGTACATTAATTGCATGACTTTACAGTACTGTAAGGTACATTTTAAGATTTTTGAAAATCAAACAAATTATATATACTATCATTATTTGTATTATTTTAATTATAATGATGAGATAAAAGTTACTCCATTTCTTTAACTTATTTTAGAAACAATAAACGACTCTTTTTAATTCCAACAATGTATCATAATTATCAACTCATCAAAATCACATTGAAGCCTGTAAGTGATGAAGCTCTCTGTGTTGACATTTCTGTTCTGAAAGCCGAAAATTTGTTAGGTTCCTTCTTTTTGCATTTTGCAACATTGCTTCTCCATTTTTGGCTTTGTTATTTATTCATTTATTCTAATCTATGATTTTTCCCCTATTTTTTTATTCTTACTTTTTTCTCTTCCTTTTTCCTGTTACTCTTGTAGGTGATCTTTAAGCTTTCGATCCTCCTTCGTTGGTAATATCTTTTTTCTTCGCTCCTATTATAGAGAGAGTTTCTCGCGTTTTCTGGGCACATACAGAAGTGGCGTTTGTACAATAGAGTAACTTCACGTTTTAAACGTAAACGTTTTGACAAAATGAAGTTTTTTTAAACTTTATCTTTATGACAATAAAAAAGAAGGAACTATTTCGTCAGTCAAGTTCAGCTATTACATATAACTTTTTGAATAAAATCTCATTCCTTTTAAACTTTCTCATAAAAAGTTACCTGCTTTATCATGCTATTGTTGTTGTTTCCTCGAAATGATATTAGAATCAAAGTGAAACAAATGCTTTCAGATGTTCTCTTGTTAGGAGTATATTGTTGCAGGTACAATAGAGTTAAGAGTATATATGCCCTGGGGATATTATGTTAGTTAGTTAATACGTTGTAACCTTTATTTATAAGATGAAGTTTTAGTCATCAGTCAATTACTCAGAACTATTTAACAATACAAAATTTCTTGAAGTACAAAATTTAATCCTATAATCAATATCAATACCGAACATTGACATAATGATATTAAAATCTTAACAAAAAGCATCAAAAACAATAAAAAAAATAAAACCTGTTTCAAACGTCAATAAACGTTCTCAACCGAACTAAAACGCTCCCTTACTACGCTCTCTCCAATCCCGGAAATCATATTAATGACGCTTTTCAATTTCATCTCGCCCTTCCCAAAAGTTGTCGCATCTCTACGCTTTCCTCGCCTCTCCTCCTTCTCTCACTCTCTTGGCCTCTCAGCCAGAGCTAAGAAGTTACACACAGCCAGCGCGCTCGCCAAGTCCCTAAAACTTTCGGCAACGTCTTATTCGGCTAGCTGGGCTCTCGCGAAGACCTCGGGGCGCCGCAGGCCGAAACTCGCGTCGATAAGTTTCTTGTTATCGTCGCTTTACAGGACAAGAGAGACGACGACGAGCGAGGGAAAGCTCGCTTACTCGCGAGTGTATGAAGCCGAGGGTCTGCGCGCATGCATATGCCGATCGCGGTCATTATGTAAAATTAATCGCGTTCGCGGGAAGTCGACGATGAACTTGCCGGTGTGACGTTTAAAGCCCGGGCGAGTTTAAGTTGTAGTGTGTGCGCAGACGGTGGGTATACATGGTTGGAGCTAAGGGAAACCACTGATTTGATTTATGAATAAATATGGGTGGGAGCCTTAAGCGTTCGCTGCGAGTCGATGAAGGATGTTATTGTATTGGGTTTGTTGGAAAAGTATTTTTTAATTAAAAAATGATTAAAAAGATATTAGGCCAAATGTTTTTTTTAATTGTAGTATTATAAATTTAGAGTTTTTAGTTTCTTTAATCATGTCAATGGCTGTTCGAAGAATACTATAATAATAATATAACATGAGCATTGTTTACTAATTATAAAATTGAGTGACTCAAAAATTTATATTCATACTTTCAATAATTATTACCGTGAAACATGTTTTTACTTAATATTGCGAAAATCTATATTTTCTTGAATTACTCTTAAACTATAAAAGCATTATAAATTCATTAACCCCGTACATTATTCCCGTAGTGCGGGAGTAAATGGGGTATTCTCACTAATGCACTAAAACGTGACCACTAGACTATAATAACAATTAATAAAATTAAACCCGATTCATAATATAACAATATATACATTATTTGTTTTTTTTCAAACATCTCTTTTTGGTATTTTCTTTAAAGTATTTTCATTTTTTATTTCAATTTTAAAATAGAATATTGTTAAACGAAATAATTTTCATGGGTTAACAAAAAGAACATATTGCAATTTATGGTGATTGAAAATTGAAAACGACTCAAAAATGCTATGTAATAAATAAGTGTTGCATGTATACAGTTAAACCAACAGTTATAAAGGTATAAACTTTCATAAGTATATTAATTTACCTCTTCGTAGACTTTTGGTAACAGTTACTAAAATAAATATTTTTCTTTCATAATTTTATAAAATATGTATTTAAAGAAGTTTAACTTTTCCATTTCAAATTAATATTAAAACTTGATAGTCCAATTTGATCTATGTGGTATTTTCTCAATGTCTGAAACAAATTTTTATAGCGTTGCCCTGATCGAATCTGATTTTATTTTCTAAGCATTTAATACCTATTTAACTTAAAGTAAATATTTACTTTTACTGTTTTCTGATTTTATTAATTCGTAAATTAAAATATTCGGAATTAAAATACTTTAATAAAAGCCTGAAAAACCATGCTGTTTTGAGGTGAAGTCGAGACTGGTATATCCAAGTCCATCAATGGCATATTGAGCTCCTCGTTCTGTTACTACTAGTCGTAAGCGATACCTGAACGCGATCTGTTCAACTTTCACTTAAATTTTCTGCTAATTTCACAAATAACTGTAATTTTACTATAACTCCGTTTTTACTATAAACTGTGCCAATGATCATTCTTTTAGTTTTGTCAAAAGCTGGTTGAATGTCGAAGGTTTTATGTATGATATTTTAGATGTTAGATTAAAATTTTGTCTGCAACTAGTGATTGCCGGTAGATACTTTGTTTGCTTTTATAATATCAGACCTGTATGGTAGAACTATTTATTGCGACTTTAGGTAGATACGCACATTATACAATTTATAGAAATATATATTTTTTACTTATTTCGACAAGGTATTGTCAGGTATAATCTTATAACGTTTCTTTATCATTAAACTTGCTCAATTCTTTGGTAGTTGTAAGATAAAACTTAAATATTTGTGTCTTCATCTTTTAATAAACAGATAATTTTATTTAGAAGAAATATCAGTTTTCACATAGGTTCTTCTTTTAATAACATTACAATTGACATTGAAACAGCTTTAAAAAAAAACTAAAAAAGTCGAAAAATTGCATCACTCTACTTCACGTCCATCTTCTTTTTCCACTCCCTCGACCGCATTCACCTCTCTCAAAGCTCGAACGAGAAAAAACTCAGGACGAGCAGCAAGGATCATAAAGCTTAGCCTCAAAATTGGCGCATAAACCAGCTCTCCCTCTCCCTCCCACATTTATAACAGAGTTGCTCCTCGCCGTGCCTATCAAACATCCACGACGTACGTCGGCCTGCGCGATTTTCGCAACTTTATTACGCGGCAGTTAGCAGCCGTCGTCGCGGCCGCTAAACATGCGTGCGCCCCTACAGGAATGTACTTTATTGCCCACGGCGTTCGTGGAAAATTACGACGTATACGGCTACTATGTGCGTGTAAGTGCGTAAGCGAGTATGTGTGTGTGATGTGTGCACTTGTGTGTGAGTGAGCACGCCCGTGCAGGTGTTTGTGTGTGTGTGTGTGTGTGTGTGTGTGTGTGTGTGTGTATGTGTGTGAAGTGCACAAATTTCTGCGATGCACGCACTAAGAAGGACAGCAAAGTAGGTGCATTTGACGTCAGTATGTATACGCATCTGGTAGTACGGTATTCTTTGACGAAGCCGTTTCGAGAGGGTGTACTTCTTTTTTAATGTTGCGAAAATATCATTTCAGTATTTTTTTTTTATTTTCTTTTCTTTTTCTTTTAAAAGGCTTGGTGAGTAGTTCGTACGTTTGTTCATCTTGCTTGAGGGATTTTACAGCTTCCTGCTTTCTGATGATTCCGTAATGAAGTTGTAAAAGAGAAAATCGTGATTATTATGCAATTACAGTTATTTTACTTTGATCATTGTAAATAATATACTTTATATATTTAAAATATTTAGGGATTTTATTTCTGCTCTATTATAGAAAATAATAAATTTTCAGCAATATTTCATAAAACTTTTATTTGTATTAGCTTACTTATAATTTTATAAAATATTTCATTTTCGTCAATACAAAATATTTCTAAATATACGAAATGTCCTACACAGATTTAGTTTGATAAACCCCTATAATAATTTAAAGCCCTGTATCAAGAACATTTTTTATGACTACAGCTGGCCGTAGATAACTTTCATAAAAGGACTCGTTAAAATATAGTCATGGAGTCGATAAAATTTGGAGGTAAAAAAAAGTATACAAGTAGTAAATAAAAAAAGAATACCGATACAATTATTATCTTTAAATTCATTCGTACAATAACAACCAGTATTCTCGCGTAGCAGATCAACATATCGCCTTAATGATCAACAAATTTATGTCAAATTTACTCCAGGTCAGACAGAAATTGAGCACGTACCGACTAACGTCACTTTATTCCCCCCTCGCTTGGTCTCTTTCTCATCTCAAGCTCTATTCCGCTATTTTAGCGGGCGCCAAGTACGTGGGAAGGAGCAACCGAAGTCAAATGAACTCTCATAACGAGAAAGCGATCCTAGTTTAGTACCAAAGTTCACCGGAGTCTGACTTGTAGAATATTTGACATAACTATTTGCATGTGAATATCTTAATAAAAAGAGACGTGGCTTTATTTGATTAGGTATACAAGCAGAAATGTTAGAGCATCACATTCTTTTATGGGAAAGTGCAGTCAATTCAAATATTTCACTTCGATCATCTTATTTACCATTACTTTTTCAAAAATTCAGTTTATTTCTTCGTTAGAATTTTATATAACTAATATATCTAACTTTTGATATCTTAATTAATTGATTGAAAGGACATTTTGGTTGATTTTTTTAATAACAATATGCTTCAATTTTTTTAAAACTTTTACTTCAATAATCTTAGTTTTGTGAATATTTTTTAATAAATAAACATGATACTACAAGACATACAATATTTATATCATTAGTCAAAATTGTACTACCTATATCTACATGTAAAAATTAGTGATCAACAAAATTCGTAGCGATTATAAAAAAAGTTTATTACTAAATATTTGCGAAACTGATTATTAATTAATTCTCAATCAAAGTTTATACCGTAGATGAATATTTACAGAACAGAAAATATACAATGCGCGATACGTACAATAAGAATAAGCTTAGTAAGTTTACATCCTTTCAGAATACAATTTACATTCCTGTTCTTCGCTTCACGTCACTCAAAGCTTTAAAGCACGCAGCTTCAAACTTCAAATGAAACTCAAAACCACTTCATTCAGACTCTACATATGAAGACAGCATATGCTGTTCTCTATCTCATTCTCTTTCTGTTTGTATTCGTTTAATTTCATTTCACAATTATAACTTGTGACGGAAAATATTCATAAACTCAACAAAGGCTCCTATATATGGTCGCAGTATCAAATTTTATTACTTAAAATAACAACGTTTTAGCTATCTTAATTGTAATCATCATAGTCTTCTTCAGGTGCACATAGATTAAACACAACTTTTTAAAATGAACAGTAAATAATACTTACCGAGAAGGCAACAAAATTTAACGCATATTCTACTTATGAGATGCTTAATCTCTGGCTAAACGTATATTACCTCATGAACCTGAATAATTATAGATTGTTAAATTTTTATGATACGCGGTTTGCAAATATTAAAGATTCCAGCGGATTACCCATACCAGAGAACTTCGACTATAGATGTACAAACGTATTTTGTTCCCATAACCTTCAGTGATAACGAAAATTCAAACTCTCCCCCGATACCCGTCAATTATTTACCATTACGCTCGAATAAACTCCTGAAAACCGTCAGCGTACCACAACTTCATGCGAATGCAGCTGTATATATCGAACTATTTTCCAGCTCTCCAGCAGCGATCGAGCCGGGAGCGAGAAAAGTCGCGAACATCGCGCTCCTTCGCGCGGAAAATCACACGCGAAATCCTTGGGAATTCCCCCGGTAAAGCTAGGGGATTCCCCCGCCCACTTCAATGCGGCAATGCAGTTTCTGGCTTTCTGCACACACGCATACGCGGGCAGACACGGAGGATATTTTATTCATGCGCGAACTTACGCTAATACACAGCGGACAAGAAAACGCGCTGCGGCCATTCAGGTGCGTGAGTATTTATGGTGACGCGATGCCTTTTCATGTCATACCATTGAGATAGTAAAGCTGCGAGCAAGGAAGAAGTGAAGTAGGTTTGTTGTGTTGGTAAAATGATACGGGTTTGAGGCACGTTAAGAATATGCGGAGAGAAAATATTTTGATACAGTTACATTTGTTTCTTTTTAAAATTTATTCAAATTATCAACTTTTTTCTGAAAGCAACGTAGTACATCGCTTTTATCTTAATGTACAAAAAAAATATTTTTTACTGTAATCACTGTTAAAAAAACAGTAATTAATCTATATTTAGTTGGTAAAAAGCTGAGAATTGTTTTTCTTGTTTCTCTTACAAGTGTAGAAGAAAAATAAAAATCTTTAAGCCTAAACTTCTTAAAAAATAAAAAAAATATACGAAAGCTGAAGTTACTTGATTATTTCTGGAAACCGAATATTTTATTTGTATAAATTTTTGCTCCTAAATAATACAATACTGATACTAGTAAATTTTCATAAAAGTATAACTTTTCGCACCTGCACTAAAGCACTGAATTATCTAAAGATGCAAACTTGAACATAGCAATAGATTAACTTGTAAGGAATCATAAAAATATATTATATTGATAAGTCAACACTAGAGCAAACTTCAAAACAATTTTCTATGATCGACGAACCTCGTACGAAAAAAGAACAAACTTTTTTTCGTCCCGTAGGTTCAATCAACACTTTCTTATAAAACCAAGCGTTTATCGCAGCTCGCCGAAAGCACTTCGACGCCATTAATTGTTAAAAGCTAAAAATAAAGTTTCGCGATCGCGCCCAATGCACTTTGGATAAGTAGCAGAGTGCATTCCAAAGTTTCTAGAATCTTTATTTGAAGAATAGATGACTCAAAATAGAACTCACTCTGACCGTAACTTTCTCTTGTGCTCGTACGTGAATCAGGGACGAACGAGGGAAATGCTGAGCGAAAAAGTTCGTTTTATGTTTGTAATTTCGTGAAATCTCCGTGAATTGTCATGCACCTGGAAAGACAAATTCTAAAGAGTCGTTTAATAAGTTGTGCTTTATAGTGTAGTAAATGATGATTTGATGTGAATTAAGGTTATAAGTTTGTTTATTAGTCTATTTATTTTATGAACGTATTAAGCGGTATGATAAATTTTTGTATAAATATGTTTCGACTTTAATTTTAAAAAAGTATATATAATTCAACAAAATTAGTATTCCGCGTTGAAATTAAAATACCAGTATTTCACATTGTAACAATTATTTTGTGAAAGTTTTACCTTGTAAAATTTAATTATTTAAACACTTACGTAATTCTTGTATCAAAAAATCATGATACTTAGACAATATACACATGAAAAAATTTCACAAATGCTAAATAGATTGCACACATCAAAGATACCGTGAAAAAATTAAATTCTCCAGCCAAATAAAAAATGCATGCCAAACACTGAGTATTACGTCGAAGCCGGTACGCACAAAAAGCTCCAAGAGAGCTAAAATACGACTGTGCTTGGGTAAAAATTCGCGTGTGTGCTGGACACGCGGCGCTTAGACAAACGAGATTTCACGGATTTTTAAATTTCGCCCTCTTTTTCCGCGCCGCATAGTGTCCGGCGCGAATGTACGCAAATTAGATTCTCGCAGCCGCGAATTTCATTCAATTAAAGCTGGCAAGCGCGCGGACAAATCGTGACGAGTTCCTCTCTTCTTTCACGGCTTTGTGTGCTTACTTCATCTCAGCTCATTTTTACGCTCGGCGAGCAAAGCGAGCCGTTCTTTGCGAAAACTTCGCTCTCATGGGCAATACGGTGCTCTATGTGAAATTCGGACGACCTGCTTCTTTCGTTGGCTTTTTATTGTTCTGTAACGAGGCTTGTTCATATTATATATAGACTTTAGCAATCACATTAATGATTTGGCAAAAGTGGAGAAGGGAAAAATTCAGTTTTTTTTTCATTACGATTAGAAAAACATAAGTACAGAATCTAAAGGTGGAAGTAGGTGATTATACAGTTTTATCTGATTTTTTTTATCGAATTTAGAAAATCTAATTAGTTGCGTACGTACATGGACGTATATGTTTGTATAAGCGTGTCTATGCTTATTTATAGTAACATTTTATGTTAATTATAAACTTGAAACACATGCGTCATGTATGTTTGTGCATGAGCACGTGTCTTAACAAGTTTTTTTTTCACTTCATGCGCACTCTTCGTTCATCACTATTTGAAAAATATCCTGAAATTTACGGATCGGTACCCTGTACACCACATTTGCGATTTTTCAAATATTCTTAATTGTTACTTGATATTAACTCAACATTAAAGGGATTTCAACAAAGCTTTACGAGTCGCTTTCTAAACTTAAAAATAAAGTTCAGTACTCCCTTTTTTGAAAAATTATTTCTCTTTTAGTGGTTACAATATTATAGGTACTTGTCTTATAGATGGCAGAGCAAAAGACGATAAAAGAAGACAAAAAACTTTTTATAACCTTTCGTGTGTTAAAAAATATTGATTCTTTTAAAAGTTATAATGGGTATCAATATATCTAAATGTGTTTTTGGCGTGTTTGAAATAAAAATTGTCTTCTCCACAAGAATTCGCCCTTCTTAAGAGTGTTTAAAAGCTCTTCAACAATTTCCATTATCAAAGACAGCCTATAACATATAGATTACAAAGTTTTTTAGGAAATAGTTAATTTTTACAAAAATTTTGATTCCTGATGCTTCTAAAATCGAACCATCTTCAGATGATGCTATTACAATCACATGCTAAAATCTTCTCAACCAATCTAATGATCCGAAAACTTGGAGCAAGCATTTCTAAAAATCTCTTAAAGACATCTTACTTCAGTTACAGTACTGAGCTTCCTCTAAATATTTCCTTCGGTTTATGTACAGATCCGTCTATTATTCAATAAATATGTGCCTATTGCTGATTGTAGATAAATTATGATTGACATCGAAATTTTCTTCAAAAAAAATTGTTAAGCAAAGACCCAGCTTTTGAAATTATTAATTTCCATTACCATGATGCACCATATAAATGAAAAATTGGCTCAAAAAGATGAGCCTAGCTAGGCTCCCAAAAATTTCGATCCTAAACTTTTTTCACTTCAAAGGAGAGGTGATTCAATTCAAGAATTCTTATCTAATTATAACTGCAAAATAACTGATTTTGAAAAAATACACTAAAAATATTTAATGATCAATGAATAGTATAAATAATTGATAAAAATCTTTTTGAAGTCGGTGCCATATTTCAAAGTACAGTTTTAAAAAGATTTGAAATCGACAAAAATACCGCCATCAAACGTTGTCACGGCTAGTGGACACGACTTCTTTTTAATTTCAATTTTGAAAGTTTTGATATACTGCGCCGACTACAAAAAGATTTCTATCAATAATTCATAATTTTTATAGATGGTTTTATTGCATTTTTTGAAATTGGTATCCTCTTTTAAAAATTTTTGTTATATTTATAAAATATTTTTATAAAAAAGTTATTTCTTTAAGACACAGTCAATTTTTCATTAATGTCAATATATAGAAGTATTATTTGACCTGTGAATTGCTTAAGAATATAGATGAAGAAGAATTTGGAACTTTTCCAGAGAAAGAAGTGAAATTGATCCTATTCGACAGTAAAGTATATAGAATGAATCGTGAAAAAATTTTGTAAGTTCAAATTTATATTTAATAAGTTAATATAGTTTTTCAAACGCAGAAAAAACTAGTATATAAATAAACTATTGTAGCACCAATTCAAACAGCACAGTTAAATTTGTAACGATGCTAGTTGGGCACCTTTTATGGCAAATATTTACATCGTTTGAACGACTATGTAAATACGCATTTACATAAGAGATATATTTGTAATGTGTGCAAATATACTGTACGGTTAAACCCTTAAAAACTACGTTTCTTCTCAAAATTATGGAAATGATAAAACTAAATTTTTAGTCTCTCATGATTTAGATAAGGAATGAGTTATCCTCATAAATTTTAATGAGATAAAATTGAATGCATTAAATTCCCAGAAGCCGTTCGATACCTCTTTATTGCATTAATTGGCTATGAACTAAGTAATTAAAAGTACGATTTGCGTGAATAGGAAACGATGTGCAGTTACCATTCATCAAAGTGGCTTAAGCAAAGTGCCAATTAAAGGAAAATTCGAGAAACAGAGTCTCATTACCCTAAATTACATCAATATACCGAACGGCCGGTATAAAGAGAAACGAATAGCTAATAAAAATCACTTACACCCGCCTGTATCGGAATCTATCTTGATTACAAAAAATATACTGCGCAGTTCAAAGAGCGCTATGAAACAGCCGCCCTTAGAAATGAAATACACTTATCGCTGTCGATTTTTCATTAAAATTCTCCCTTTATCAATTCGCAAACAAAAAAGCGCGCCCTCTAATACGCGCCTTTTGCATCGGGGCGCTCCTCCGCCAAAGCATCCCTTTATAAAAAATCAAATCGCACTTGTCGATACGATTGCAAAGCTCTCCCTCTCCTCTCCAGCTTTGGCCGTATCAGCGCGCGACATCCCCTGAAAGCGCAATAAAAATAAGAAGGAGCCGAGGAGCCTCGGCGCGCGATATAAGTGAAAATCCATCTCTTGGAGGCCGTAAAACCCCATCTCCCTCCTGGTCATATAGGTATAGTCGGGCGCGATACGATCGAGCGCGCGAGCGGCACTAAAAAGCTTGTTAAAAAGGAAGCGCTCGACTCGTCGGAACACTCGTTACGAGGCGGCCCTTTAAGAGAGAAAACGTGTCCACTGAGATTTGCGATAATGTCGCGGAGGGGGGAGGAGGGGGAGGGCTATCGTCCCTACGACGGCGATAATTCACGCGCCGACGGAGGATAGATTTCTTCTGGCCGTACGGCAACGCGACCTCGGGGAGAGGAAAAAGCGCGAGAAGCCTTTAAGAGAACGAGCGAGAGACTTTTTCTTGAGTTGTGATTAATCGCGATGCTCTTTTTTTTGGCGGCCGCGCGATCTTGGAGAGGTTGGGGTTCTGGTTTTTTTTAGGTGGTAGCGAGGGAGTTCGTCTTTAAGGGGTAATGTCCTGGGAAGTGGATGCATGTTGATGCTATTTAGGCTAAGTTTAATGTCTTTTTTGAAAACGCTTTAATTTTGTAAATTGCGGGACTAGGTATTTTTTAAGAGAATCATTAATTATCCTGAGATGATTCTTGAATAGCCATTTAAGGACGTTCTCTAACTGCAGAGGTGCTCATCTCGGGTTTAAATTAAAAAATGATGTTTTAAGATATTATAT
>UELX01004604.1:0-17017 GCA_900480035.1 Eupelmus urozonus | reverse complement strand
GTTCCTTGATAACTGCTACAATACTTGCTTCGTTGAAAAAAGTCTGGCAAGCAGTTTTTTATAATATAGATACATTTGGTTTCTATATTATCTGTCCACCTGAAAATCAAAAAACAAATTAAATTAGCTATTTTTTAAAACAAATGTAACTGCTGTCTTTGAATCCACAAAAGACTTCCAAAAAAACTCAATATTTAAAATCTAAACATTTTTTAAAATATAATTTTATATTACAATATTCTTTAATGTTGGCTATGCTCTTAATAAAATGTTTAGTTGACTATAATACTTCATAAACTATACAAGCCCCTTTGTACTTAAAAAAATTTTATTGCAGATTTTATTGATTTCTATACATAAATTTGGGGATAAATTACTTTAATGATATCTAAATATTGAAACCTTCAGCAATCTTTAAATTAACTGCACTAATAAAATTTATAATTTAATGCAAAAATGGATATGTTTTTTTTATTAACATTACCTTTTTATAAACAGGATCATGAATATTTTCCATAATATTCTTGTGATCATCCATGCCATGTGTGCTCCCCATTTCTGGTTAGAGTACAGGTTTTCTTAAGTTCAGCCTGGATTTAAAAATTTTAGATTTAATAATCAACAAAATATTTACTTTTTTATTTTAAAATTTATCTCAAAAAAACTACAAACCTCTTTTTCATTTGAAAGGCGTCCAATAAAGGTCGTAATAACGTGATGATCTCCACGTGGCATGGCTGGAACAAAAAGTATTTACTTAGTCTGGTTTGGAGAAAAACGTGGATAAATTAAATGAAGTAACGATGTAGAACATCTCAGAAAAGTATTCTCTTCAAAACCATTCAGTAGCAGAACTGACTTTTTATTATATCATCATACAAATTAACTAAAAGTTTACCCAAAAAGTAATTATTATATCATTCTTACCTTATCTAGAAGTTTTGCTGCAGCAAAAGGCAAAAGCACGTGTTCTTATCCTCACCGGAAATAAAGTGGGGCCGCGTGTGCTGCCTCCAGTATTTATAATGTTGGCTCCCGCGCGATTTCTTAGTTCTCCCCCCTACTTTTTGTAAACTCCAGCCTCTCATTCGCTCTCGGGGCGCAGTAAAGCCGCGCTGGTAGTGCTCTATAAGTGCAGTGGTTCTCAAAATTTTTTTACGGATAAGGAATGCTGCTGAACTTTTTTTTGTTATTCTAGAGACATGTTGGAACTAGTATTGTCTGGCGCTATTGTGACCTATATATATTCTTTGCCATTATTTTTTTAATTTTCTTTTTTTTTTTTAGAATTTATGGACTTTTTTATCTTTATAAAAATTAAAAAAAGTATTAATTTACCACAAAGAATTGAAAAAATAAGAAATAATTTTTCTTAAACTTCATTTTTTTTACCAGAAAAAGTTTTGGTAACGCTAAAAAATAATATTTATAAGGATATTCCTAAAAAGAGGATAAAGTATCTCTAGTTTACGATACCACGGGGAGAAAAAAGTCATTCAAGAACACGTGTTAGCCACCCACGCCTTCGGCTATTCACACGTGTTCTGGGCTAACCAATTATTTTCTCCCTATATACTGCATTGTTGCTTGTTGCGATGCTACATACATTATAATTTTCTATAAAAATTATAGATAGAGTCAATGTCTAATATAATATATTTTTAACCTGTTACTTATTCATCAATACGTGTATATTTCTGTTATTTTATTCTACTTTGTTTTTTTTTTTAACTTTGCCTTCCTAATTGTTTAACTTTACCTTCCTAATTGTTTAACGTTGCCAAGTCGTACAACCTTTGTTTATATTTACAACAAAATTTGCAAATCTTTACACTTTCACAGATATATTAAAAGAAATTTGAAAAACAAATTTTTAACAAAGTTTAGCAAATTACGTGCAAGATATATATATATATATATTAAGTCTTATTTCAATTTAAACACTTTGAATATCACCATCTTATTGTCTATAAAATTCAAATTTACGGATCGTTTTTCGACCGCAAATTTTTCTACAAGTCGCGTTTTTTTACTTTGTCACCCCCGCAAAATTTTATTCCTGTACGAAAATGATACCTACTTGATTTGAAAATTTATATTGAATTTAATGAAAAATGATATCAAACAAGGTCTGTTCCAACTTACTTATAAACCAAACCTGTAATACCTATGCGTACTTTATGCTTTACATTAATAATAGAATACGTGCATCCAGCACGTATCTATTACTTCTTAAAATATTTACAATTCGTCACTTGTTTTCTCAATTTCAAAATTTACGTCATTTGTAAACAATAACTAAAAAATTTCAGTACTTACATCTTGTATAAGCGTTACAACTTCACAAAAAAAAAAAAAATATAATCGTCAAAATGCCTGAAAAACTTAAGGTATGATATTGTTAAAAATAAAATAAATGTAAAAAAGTCTTAAGTTTATCATAAGATAAACATAAGTTTAAACACATAACCTTTACTTTCTATAATATACATTACTTATTAGTATTCTAATGTAATTGATAAGAATTATATTATTTTTAGGAACTAAACATGTTTAATGTCTGGAGGACATGCAACAAAATTCGCGCCGCAATAGGCCGGGTTTATATTAACATTTGGGATTGTTTTAATCCACTTGATCCTCAGAAACATAATATGATCTCTGGTAACATATTTATACTAAATATTACTTCTTATAATTAATTATTTTTATTTATTTATTAATGAATGAAGCACAGTGTAGTTAATAATCCATTTATTCCACTAATTTATTTAACACCTTTTCGGTGCTTTTTTATTCCGTATTATAAAAATTATTCGTAAAGTAAATAATGTTTTCATTGTTGAAACAATTAGATTGTTCATATTTTATAACGTTACAATCTTTTGCAAGAGATTGTATTAGAATGTTGAAATTCGACTTAAATATTATTTTTTAATTGTGTAAGAGAGCGCAGTTTTTTACCCTTTGGAATATATAAATGGTTTATAATTACTTTAAATTCTAGATAAAGAGAAAACTGTAAATGTTTACAATAATTTATCTATGATAATTTTGGTTTCAGAACCGGACTTTCTCTCTATTTTATCAGGATCTTTAAATAGAATAATTGGTCTTTCAAATCAAGAAATATGCGAATTGGCTGACTACTTTCGAGCTCAAGATGGACGTATTTTTTACGTTCAATTTTGCTCTATTATTGATAAAGATAGTAAGCATTTCATAATAGTAATATAATGTGTTTTTCAAGTTTTTTGTAACTAAATAATTAACTAATTTAAGTTTTATATAAAAATATTTACAAATTTTTTCAATTCCTCGTATTAATAATTACATTTTTATTAATTTCGAAATGAGTAGTGCAGTGCATTAAAAAAAAGACTTCATTTTTACAATATTTTTATACAATGTAATATAATATAATATATATATAATATAGTATAATATAATGTATTTAAGAAATAAATAAAAAATAATTTAGTTTTAGTATCAGCTTAATCTAAAATCTTTAAACATTTTCAATTGCTCTTTTAAGAGCCAAAGTTTGAGAAGAATTTCCCATGGGTCAGCGGAGAAGAGTGGGAAGATCCTTTACAAGCCAACTGTCTTAGCATATCCGAAGAAAGAAGATTAGGAATCATTCTTACTAAAATAGCTTCTCATATCAATAGAAGAAGACTCGTCTTGAGACCTTATTTTCAAGATTATGAGTTGGTAATAATATTTGCCATTTGAAGATACGTTTTTAATTGATGATTTAATTACTTTAGACTATTTATTTTTTAGATATCAAAAAACTGTGGAGTTGTAACATTTGCACATTTTGCAAGAGTACTGCATTTCTTAGATATAACTCTGGCATCGGAAGAAATGCATCTTTTGATAAAGAAATTTGCTAAAGACAGCTATACCGTAAATTATCTTGCTTTTATTAAAACTGTTGAAGAAATACAAGATTTTCTCAAAGAGCGCGGAGCATTTGATAAAGGAGGGGTAATATTTTTTAAAACTTTTTTCTATAAAGATACTTTTTTGAAAGTTATAACACAATACTACATTATGCATTAAGGGAATAAAGTCGCATATTATTCCCGAGGGAGCTTCTCGAGCGTAGCGAGGGAACAACTTACTTTACTCTCGAGATGCATATAGTACTTTATTCCTACTTTCACTGTAGCCATTTATTTGTTTTTATTTTTTCTATAATTTTTTTATTTTTTTAATAAAAATTACATGAATAAAACTACAATCAACTAAGTACCAATAAATTAGAGAAAATAATATTGTTCAAGTTACATTTGATAACTATGACTTATGCAATAATAATTTATTAAGAATGGAGGACCACAGTATGCTTTACTGTCTATTTTAGGCTAAATTTTTTCAAAATTTGGTTGTTTACGTCAATTAATAATGTACAACGTAAATAATTTAGCATTTTCTAAATAATAACTTTTTTATTTTTGAAATAATTTCGCATGCAATTCACATAAACAATACTTAACAAACAAAAACAGATAACAATAAAAAACGGTTATCCTGCTAATTAAAAAAAAAAAATTATAAGCTTTTAATTTTTTACAAAAAATTGTCTACATTTATCTATTTTGAAAATAAATAAACTTTAATAATATTCGTTTTTCAGTTTGAGTGTGTAAAGTATCATATTTTAACATTGAATAATAAACTTTTACTAATGTTTTGATAAATGAAATAAACATAATTTTAGAAAATATGACGAAAAAAAAGTCAACAAATCGATTATAAATTAACATTTTAAAAATTTTTTATAAAAATTTTACTGTTTATACAATAATAATGTCAAAGATCATAAAACGTCTGTAAAAGAACTACACATCGCATCAACTGATGAAATTACGAATTAGCTGAGTGCACAGTACCGCCTGCAAATAGGCAATCACTCATACATCCAAGTGTAGCGAGTAAATACCAACACGACAACTATATTTGTAAAGAAATTAAAGTAGAATATCAAGAAAGTAGATTGAACAATCTGTAGAAGAATTATTGATTTTATTTTTAATCAAGTTTTAATATTGATTTTTATTGTACACTATAGTGTAATTATACATTTAAGATTAATCTACTCAATTTTAATGTATATATAACTGATTTTTTAAAGTATTATTCTTATTAAATTTTTAAATCATTTTTGTATCACATTTTTATTTTTAATTATTTTTATTTATTTATTTTTTTTTTTTTGTAATATATGAATTTCATAACAGATTGATCTTTATGATTTAAAATACCATGCTAAGTCAGATGATTTTTAACGCAATAATATTATTAACTAAACAAATTAATTTTAAAAATTTAGTATATATAAAATATTATATTTCAGGATCTATTAGATAATTTTCCGGGGAGAATTATAACAGCAAAATTCCCAAAATTACCGAGACCAGAAATCGGCAAAATAAAAACTGCTTGTGTGTTTCCACAAATGCTGCATTTCTTAACGCTTGACACAAGTACGAAACGAATTAGAGGTGTTTATGAACTCATACTTAGAATTCAAGACCATGTTTTAAAGAATCATATTAAGGTCTCCATGTTTTTCAAGGTAATATATTTTTTTTATTCAGTCAATGGTAATAAGAAAATTTTCAGTAGAAAAATAATTGTTTTTATTTCAGGACTTTGACGTTTTTAATGTTGGAAGAATATCAGAAAATCAATTTGAAAGGGGTTTAGACTCTCTTCGAGCTTCTGGTCTCGGTAAACTTTATATTTCTAAAGAAGAATTAGAAATTTTAAAAGCTTTTTATAAAGATCCAAATGATATGGAGAGAATTTGTTGGAGAACTTTTGAGGATGACGTTGAACAAGGTAATTATAAGAAATGAATTTGTTTGAATTACCTTTAGAGGTCTATATTTGTATAAAAAGTTACTCTCTGTCGGTAACGCGCTACATCGTAGATTTGTAGAAATATATCTTACGTATGTTCTTCGTAGATGTCGTTACTGTTTCTAAAATTATAAATTATAAATTTTTTTAATTTTTAATACGAAAAAGTTGTTGTTTATAATTATTAGTTAGTAACTCATACACTTCGTTAAGTAAACGTATTTATGTATTATAATTTTCTAACATAGGTTTACTAGTTTTTATCTATTTTTTTATCTGGCTTTATCTATTTTCTTTTTATAACTCAAATCCTGTCTTGTTTTATCAAAATTTTTTTGAAACCTAAGTTACTATAGGATGTGAAGATATAGCTATTAATTTTAAGATAAATGAAACTTTCAATTTAAAAATTATATTTTCTTACTTTCAGTATTTACAATAAAACATCTTCAAAAACATCCGGAATGTAAAGTAGTACCTCCAATGGAAGTAATAAATTTACCTCGAAAAGGTTTTCAAGAATGGGATTGTACAGAATATGATGTTGATAGAGAAGCCTTGACAAAATTATATAAGAAAACGTTTAACAAAGTTAAGCATCGAGTGAAAGAGAGAAGATTTTCTTTAAGGAAATATTTTCGAGATTTTGATAAGTAAATAAATTAAGTTTTTTAATTATTTTTATAAAAATGAATCAGTACTTTGCATGCAAAAACTTTAATTATAAACGTGAAAATTTGAATTGGTTAGAGGCTAAGAAAAAGTATTGAATCCATTTTTCCTAGGAATTAGAATAGTCATTAAAAGAAATTGTTTCTACTAGGGTATACCTTAAGGTATTTACAAAAAAAGACAACATAAAGTTTACATTAAAAAACAACATAAAATAAAAAATTGTTGTTAAAAAGCGAAAGATAAAAAAATTTTTAGAAAAAAAATTACTACTTTTTATTAGAAATACAAAATTTTCGCAATCAGGATGTTATTTTTTTTTTTCATACAAATCATATTCTGAAATTTAATAATAAGTTGTGAATTGCATGAATTATCAAAACATTGTATATTCCGAGGAAATCGGATGCCTTTCCTTAAAATAGTTCGTAAATGTAAAGCTTCATTAAGTTAATCAATATACTGTTGAAAGCTCGCCCAGCACGAGGGGCAAAATCTTTTGTAGAGCTTGAAGAAAGCCTTACAGGTATTGGATAAGGTTTTGGAGGTTTATATTGTCAAAATCTAAGAAAAGTCTTGCTTCTCTTCTTGGGCATATTCTTAGTAATATGTTGGCAAAGTAATCAAACCTTTCATAGATTTGTGGTCGCATATTTTGCACACACGGTAAATACTTTATTTCTCCCAATTCGAACGATTTTCAAACATTTCGTAAATTAAAAATTTTATTTTTAATTGGCAAAGCTTTTCAGCTTGCAAGTAGTTTTTTATGGTTACCAATTGATTTTGTTATTCATGTACTGATTTTATTTTATCTATTTTATTTATTTACTGATTTACTTTTAACTCTAATTTATTAAAAATATATCTTTTTAATATTTTAGAAGTAATCGAGGTCATGTAACTCGTGCTCAGTTGAGACAAGTCCTCGCAATCGCAGCTATTCCATTAACGCGAGAAGAAATTTCATCTCTAGAATTCATGCACAATAATGATCTTGGATTTCACTATTTAGATTTTATAACAAAATTAGAAAAGGTGTTGGGTGAATCAGATTTTGGCTGTGACAAAGAATCGACGCAAAAGAAAACAAGCACTTCAAAACCTTCAGGGCATCACGATGCTGCTGAAGAATTGGATGTTGACTTAATTTTATCCAAAATAAAAGCAAAAGTTGTTTCTGAAGGAATCAAGGTAAAAGAAGATTTATCATAATATATTTACTTACTATACCACACATATTTCGAAAATCAATCGGCAAAATCCCGTACATTATTTAATCCTTTTTCAAACCTTCACACTATTTTAAAACTTTTCAAATGTCTTACAGGCAAACCAATTTATGCGAAAGTTTGATCTCATAAATAAAAAAGTTGTAACAAGATCGGAGTTCCACAGAGGACTTGATCTCCTGAAGTGCGATCTTACATGTACGGAAGTGAAAACACTTTCGGATTACTTCGCGGACCATAAAAGGTAATGTAAAGAACAAAAAAATTTCATTTGAATACAATTTCATCATTAGGTTTTTTGGAAACAAAATTTTTAAAAAATTGCTCGAAATACTACTAAAGAATTTAATGTAATAAGTGTATGTTAAAAAAATTCTAATCCTTTTGTCGAATGTATTTTTATAGGCCTGATCATATTGATTACTGGAAGTTTTCCCAAGCGGTTGAGTCAGCGATAGCGCAAGAACATCTGGAAAAGTCTCCACACGCTTGTCCCGTCCAGCACGTACCGTCAGGAGCCACTCCTCGCTCCTTCCTGAATTTCGACGAGCGGCAAGTTCTCATGCGAACCCTGGACAAGCTTACCTCATACGCCGATAGAAACTTGGAAGAGGTGTTTAAGGTAATTTGTTATGTTCATGATTTTCATCTTCTTCTACTTTGGGTATTTTTTAATTATTTGAGATATTTATATTTTCATATTTTTCAATAATACAAGTTATTTTATTAGTAAAAGCGAGTCTGTATGTGAATATTTTTAATCCGGATAGTTTAAATTTTTCTAAAATTTAACGCTTTTTTTAAATTACCTTTCTGTTTTCTGATACTAGAAAATATTTTAGATGAGAATCTGTAAAAAAATGTCTAAGCAATTTAATAAAAATAAGACTTGCAAACATCCTTCAATTTCTTTTTACTTCAAGAATCATATATTGATTTTAATTTGAAAATTCACGTTTTATTCATATTTATAGGATTTCGATAAACAAGTAAACTGTGGAGCTATAACTAGAAATGAGTTAATCAGAGCTTTCAGCGTCAGAAAAATTATGGAAATACTGAATCAGAACGAACTTGAAGTACTTTTCAAATGTTTTTCAGTGGGTCACCTAAAGACTGAACCAAAGTTTCACTACCGTAATTTCTTGAATGCTTTGTACGTTTTAGTTGCAAATAAAACTATTGTACCGCTCTAAAAGGTAAAGTACATTTTTTATATTTAAGTATCTTAAGTCTTTCTGTATAATTAAGTCTATTGATAATTTCCAATAAAATAATTAAATAATATCTGAGAAAACTAAGTTTTTGATATTTAAAGTTAGTTTAGCAATAAAAAAATGACTGAAAATTCTAAAGCCAATTTTCCTAATGCTTCATACATAGTTATATTTTAATAAAGCAGTAACTGAAAAATAGAGCACGGATAAATATTAATATAAATCTTTGACTTTTTTGTTAATATAAGTTTTTAGTGTAAAAGGACTAACGGTATAAAAGTTAAATTATGTTTTACACGGCTATTTGGAACAAAATTGAATTTATTGGCTAAATATATATTATTAAATTTATTAATTTCTATTTTTTGCATTATTAAAAACTTATTCATAAAAGTACTTAGTAATTAGTAAATTTATTCCAAATTGGAAATTATTAGTGATTGCTGTCTGACTAATCGGTTTGAATGTTTTTAACATATACAATACTTGAACTTTCGTCGATACGTCAAGTGAAATTATTCAACTTATATCACTTGCATTTTAATTTACCTGAATTAATACAGAACCACTTGAATTTTTATAACGTCAAATAAGCTTGAGGAGGTCGTGGCATTTGAGTGTCATGACCTACTTTTCTGTCGTATATTTTTCGATTATTTTAACATTATTTCGGTAAAATAATTTTTACCAATTTTGACATTCACGAAAATTTTTTTTCTTATTGAAAATATGTTCATTTTAGATACATTTAATTATTTGATAATTACATAAATAATTTTTTAATAAAATATAATTTTTAAATAATTAAAAGAAGTCTTAAATAAAGTCTTCGTTTTATGTTATGAACAGTTTTTTACAAGATTTATCAATATCAAAAAATAGGTAAAAGCCGTTAATTTTGCAACGATAATATTCAATAAGGGGATAAAAATCGATATGTAAATTCCATTTGTAACATTTATAGTGCGAACGTTGGAATAAAAGAGGAATAAATTTATTCCGTATTTTGCTTTTTACGATGAGGTAAACTACTACGATACTCGAGTGATGTTGCATTGTTATCTTATTTCTTTGAATTACGAAGAAAATGTTCGAGTAAAAATTCGCAAAATTTTGGAAAACTCCTTTTAAATAATTTAAATTTCGTATATAAATCCTGGTTATATTTTTTTGTTTTTTGCAGTTCATGTCTATGTTTAACGGTCGATAAAATAATTTTTACTGGCAAATTTATCTTATTGGTGTACCGCTTTAAAATACTTATATGAAGGGAGCACATTTTGCGTACATTAATAATAGTATACATTAATGATAGTAAAAAATAATGGTTCGAATAAATTGGTTAGTAGTGTTTGAAGTGAAATGAAGTTTTGCAATACTACTATATAGATATATAATAGAAATAAAATTAAAATTTTCCTTTAATAAGCCGTGCCTTTAAAAAAATATCAATCTTTTTGGATTTATCTTTCCTTTTTTATACCATTTTATAATCTGTAATATTTTAGTGTTTTCAGAAAATTCTATATAAAAATATTTTAATTAATTAAATCGCGACTTTTATATATATGTGTTTGTCTACCTTTAATATGCTAAAAAAGTAGGCTTTGAAAATATGAAAAATAGAATTTTAGTATCCCAACAAATATCATGATTTTGCTCACGTATAAAATTCCAAAGCAAACTTAGCAAACTAGATATTGTCCTCAGCAAACTAGATATTGTTAATTTAAAAAAGAAGACAAACTTTTGTTCTTATTTCAAGACGATTTTCCATTTTACATTCGATTTTAATTTCCAGAATCTCGTTTTATTTCTTGAGTAATTTTACAAAGATTCATTCATAAAAACATTAAAAAATAATTAAAACTCGCTAAGATACGACCAAATATTTATAAATTCATATACGTATAAATATAATGTTGAAATATTGTTGAAAAATTTTTTTCACAATATAATATATTCTTTTTTTATGCTATGCTATTTTCTTTTTTATAATTTTTTAAAAAAGTGTTAAGAAGATGTTGTATGAAAAGACCAGTTAAAATTACAACATTTCAATTTTATAAATAAAACAGAGATTTCTTCTTTGAATGTCAATTTTAGCCTGTTTCTATCTACTCCAAGATCCAACAATTTAATTACAACTAAACAAAATATTGAGCAAACCAACCTATCATCCACACTTTAAATTCGCATACATTCTATCGTACTCCAGTACAAAACAAGTCGATCCTTTACCCAAAAGCTCGCTGTTTTTTTATTATCCAACGCAGACGCACTCTCGAATTTCCGGCTCAGAGGGGTTGAAAAACGAAAGCAATGGCTCGCGTGTCGGGCGCGTATTCGGTTACCTTTCGAGTGCCCGCCACGTGGCAATTGTCCCCCTATTTCTGAGCGCTGCTTCACCTGGCACGTGGCGATTTTCAATCTAAAAAAAACGGCGCAATTCACATGGCGCGCGCAGCGCAAGCCCATCGCGGGGCCAATGCCTTTTGACTTCTCGGCATTACAGGTTGTCTCGTTAATTGCAATCCGGAGCCCTTGTCCGCAGTCGGCCGAGGGTGTATTGATCCTTTTGATATGCTGAGTTCGAGTATGCCGGCTCGAGCTCTTTTCGATGTGCGTGTGTAGGGTTGAGTATGTCGAGTTGGTTTTGGGTAGTGGATGGTGAAATGGTGGGATGGGTGAATGGTAAAAGTAATGATTGTTTAATACTCTAGGATTTGTAGTCAATTAACCAGTTTATAATTTATGGAATATTTAATTCTGTTTGTTACAATTTAAATTGTAGAAATTGATAAAGTACTTTAATTGTTGATGAAAAACCATCCAAATTTGTAAAAGTTTCTATTAACAATATCTAGAGTTTAAATTAGAAAATTATTTTATTTATGCAATATAACAATTTAATTTAATTATTAAAACTGTTAACAATAAGTTTAATTAGATTGTGCAGCAACTAACAGCCACTCAAGATGTAGATAGTAGAATCCGATGAAACATATGTCTAACGATGACTATCACAGAATGCATATTCATTAGAAACTATAGTTCCTGGGGGCTTAGTTAGCTGCGGCTAAATTTTCAGTTCTAGGTGAAACGAAAGTGGTCATTTAAATATAGTTATATAAACTGAAAACTATGTGGCTATAACATTAGATAAAGGTATTTTTAAAGATCATACACTGATAATAGTCTTAAAAAATAAGAGTATAAATAGTATTAACAGTTTAGGGATCAGTGTTATCAAGGTAAAGTATAAGGAAATTTTAAAGCTCTCGTGAGAAAATTTACTCGCTATTCAACAAGTATGAACTATTTAAAGTGAAGACCAGAAAAGGGGAAAAAACAAAGCAGGAAGTTGATACAGAGAAGACATTGAAGTACGCGGCCTTCGTAGGAAGTTCGACGGCACCGGTTCTACAGGCTGTACGACAGCTCAGACGGTCGATTGAAGCTCAACGATCTTTGTTGCGTTAAATAATATTAAGTAACTTCAAACATAACTTTAATATAAGTGAAAATCCTGTAGCGAAGCAAAATAAATTTGTGATTCCAGCAAATAATGCTTTTTTGATAAATGTGAGCAAAGTAGTGTTTTTAAAGTAACAAAAGTTTGTAAGGGGATGCTGTGTGATTTGTGTTATAAAACGTTTGGCGAGTGTCAGGATACGTTTATCATTTTTCACGAGTATCCCTTTGTATCTCGTAAGCTGTAATACACTTTACCGTAATACATTAAAATTTTTAAACTTTTTCAAGACTAAAGATTACATTTTTTTATTTCAGTAATAAGTATAAGAAAGTTAAAAGTATAATGTTTAACCTAATCAATTAAATACATTTGTATTATGTAGTTGTATCAAAATATCTTTTTTAGAATTAAAATAATATTATAGTAATAGTATAGTAGTAATATTATAATAAATTAACAGTATGATTCCAATTCTGCTATATATAATAATCTGCTATTTCAATAACCTTTTCCCATAAAATTTCAGGTTTAATAAATTATCGAGGGAAAACGATAAAAGATAAGTGATTATGAAAAGGATATTACGCATCTTACAAACCATTACAGATATTTATTTTTTTATCAAATTAAAAAAAAACTAGATAAAAAAACTGATTCATATAATCGCAGACGACAGCGTCGAGTACATAAAATCCGCCAAAAATAGACGAACTCTTTCCGCTATAGTTATCTAATCTCATCCTTATCAATATCATCCCATCCCAGCACGCTCAAAAAGCATTTATAACAAACCAGCCCGCAAAATTCCGAACTCCCATAATTCACCAATACAGCCTTCCCCATCCAATCGCCCTATTTTAAACATCAATGAATATTCAGGAACCCAGCCAAAACCTCCACGCGAACCATAATTGACTTCAGCCCCGATCGACATACCGCCCCCAAAAAAAAAACACCTCCCCCTCCTCCTATTACAATCCATATACATAAAACAACCCATCGCAGGAAGCCGCCCACAGCTCGCCCACTCTTAGCACCACTCTCGCAGCCACCCCCACAGTAGTCATTCACGAATTTCTCCCTCAGCTAAATCAAAGTCGTAAAAATCTCGCGCTCGGCCAGAGAGGCGGAAAAGGAGTAGGTATATGCAGCTAGCCGCGGGCGAGTATGGGTCAAGTGGTATCGAGCGCGGCCTCCGCCTTTTCCTCGATGCTCCTCCTAGGACGACTATATCTCCGCGAGTCCACCTACACGGATTCCTTTCTGCCCGGCGTGTGACAATGCGGACGAGTAGATCCACTTTTTTTCCCTCCCCACATGCTCCTGGCTCGGGCTGAGCTCTCTGTGTGTGTCTATCTACCTGCGCCGCTCGGCTCTATCCAATCGATAGAGGTGAGAGCGGCCCGCGCGCGAGGCTATATGTGCGGCTAGGTATATAGCCGCGCGCGCGCTGCGAGAGTGTCTCTGGCAGTCGGATGCGCCCGTCGTCGAATATCTGCTGGGGAAGGCAATTAGCGAAAGGCTTTCTCCTTGATTTTTGCGCGCTGAAGGCGATGATAGAGAAGAAAGGAAGCGCGCAGGAGTGAGCTAAGCGCACGGCGGGGGACCGCTTGTGCTTCTTTCTTTTTTCGAAAACGGTGGCTCGTTGCTTATGCTGCGCGCTTCCTTGGGAACTTTCTACCTTTAGAAATAAACTTTATCGAAAACCGATTGTGGCCTGGCGGACGTTTTATAAATATTTTTCAACTTCAGGATGGTGCGTGGTCTGGATGCGACGGAGTGACCTCTAGTCACCTCTGTTTTATGCTTTTTTTTTATAGTGGATTGTTGTTTAGAAATTTTTAGATTGCGGATTGCTTTGAATTTTATTTTATGCGGTGAAATAGTGAAATTAACTTTTTTATTTAAAATGCTTTCTTTTTTCGATTACGGATTTAGGCCACATTTTGACAAAGTAATTCATTTTATCTAAACGTAATTTGTCCTTTTACGTTTAGTACCTAAATATGGTGTTAAATGTAAAATTTTGATCATTTTGATTTTCAGTTTAGACTGTGTTAAGTATATACCACTTTACTTCTAATATATAATATAACCTAATCTTTTTTCAATTATACATAAATAAAAATGGTTATTATTTTGAATTAAAAGAATTCAAAATTAAAATTAATATATTTTTAATGAATTCGAACAATTCCATGGCAGATTTAATAACGGAAAAATATGTGCGTTGTGAAAAACGGAAAATTGTACGATTACTCAAGCTAAATATTAAATCAGTCCTTTGCAAACTACATTACTAGATACTTAAATGCCTTCGGCATGATAGACTTTATATCTATAAAAAGCCCCGTGGGATATAAAATCTGTCATATAAAATCTTTTTCTTTTGTAACTAACACGTTTTTAGTAGAAGTAATCAAATATCGTTTATTTTATGTATTCATTTATTTCAAGATTTTAGATTCTTATCGTAATATACTTTTATTTTAAAAATCACGGTTTTCCATAAAATATTATTTTCTCCAGAATAGCTTGCATTAAAAATTTAACTTTCAATGAATTTTTACTCATAAATTTCCGAGCGATCTTATCTAAAAAAATATAAAAAATTAAATTAAATTTTACATTTTTAGAAAATATTTTTTTTTTGTATCTCATGAACTTTGAAAAACGACAGAGTCACCTTCAACTTTTTTTAAAAGGATTTTACTCTTGCAATTTTATTTTAAAAATCCCTGATATTTTTGCATTTTATTTTCTTTTCTACATGCGCAAACAACTTACAGTACAAGCTTATTTTAAGAGCTTCAATTAGAGATGTCATAGATGTGATAATAATAAAAAATTTAATATCCTTTATTAAAATCAATTTACAGAACCGAAAAGCTTTGTACGACAATTTAGTCAACTACTTACTTTGATAGAATAGTGAATTTTTCATTTTTTTTTATCTTTAAAACAAATTGAATATATGTCTGATTCTTGTTTGTTTCTTTTATTTTATAAATAATTAAAATAAAAAGCTTGGCTCGATTAGTAATCTTTTTGAATTTTTTTAAATATTCCGTATTTATTAAGTTCTTTTGACTGACGTCAATGCCACAAGAGATAAAAATATGCTGCTGTGTAAATATGACATCACAAATTTGATTATCCAATTAAAACTATTAAGCAAAATCATATAAATTTATTTTCAGCACAGCTGCACTAGATGAAATAGATCATATTCAAAAGTTTTCCTTCATTTTACTGAATTCTGAAAATAAAATTATTTTAAAAATAATTGCTCAAAGCTAGTGTTTTTACAAAACTATTAATTATAGGATAATTCATAATAAAAAATAAAATCTAAATTCATTAGATGTTTTGAATCATTCATTGTAATTTTAAGGCCAAAACGATAATATTTGTCGAATTTTTTGATTGTTTATAGCACACGTTTTGAATAAAATATTTTAGTTGCAAGCACACTTACTTGAGGTAAGCTAAAAGCAACGGTTAGAGCTATAAAAACGTAAAATGCTCTAAGTCTATTAAGCTTGTCTTCATACGGTCTTGCAAGACTACTAAACCCGCTCTTGATAGGGTCGTTAACGTTGTAGAAGCTTCACTGAGTTGCACTACTTGAATTGCAGGATAGAAGCTCGCCTGCATCCGACGGAAAATAAATTCGGAACATCAGGTTGGATATTGTGAAAATGCATGAAGTTGTTCAAAATGAAGCTGATGGATTTTCAAAGGTTCAAAATTTCAGTTAATAGATGTTTAAGTTCAGTTGTTTTTTCAGTTACTAAATTTTAAGTGCAAAAATAACTGAGTCTTAATAAAGAGATCAATATATTTAAAAATATTGTTATTGGAATTTATACTTTATATTACTGATGAAGTTTTTGATTTTTATGATACCTTTCTTTGTATTTATCAAAAAATAAAAAAATTTTGATAAAAATTTTTCTCTTCCAATTTCTATTGAATTGTAAGTTCCAATTTTTATTTACCGCTTTCCGAAAATCGTTAATATTTTTCTTATATTTAACATTTATTTAATCAATTTAATAAATCTTATCTAAATTGGAACATGCGTATATTTTTATCTAATTTGATCCTATAAATATCAACATGTAAAGTAGTAAGTCTATACTTTCATCTAGATCATTCTCTATATATATCGCTGCCAGACATATAGTTTTTAAATGCAGCTACGCTTTAACCGGATGTGTTTAAATATTACAAGAATAGAAACGTTGGTTTATTCTATTTATTGAATGATATTATTGGAATTTTTTCTAAAAATCTCAAAATTGTTCAATTTTAATAGCCATTAACTACTGAATTTTTCACAGTCATCTTTTCATTATTAAGTGATCCGAAAAAAAATAATTAGTCTACAATAAAACGCCTTTTGTTAAGATAAAGTTTAAGTTTTTATAATAAATGAAGAAGTTATCGTTCACTGGTCGTAATTATTTGGAGATAAGGAGAAAAAACTTTTCCTCTTTTTGATCTTTGCGAACCATGGTGGAATTTTTTTATTTTACAAT
>UELX01004603.1:0-17019 GCA_900480035.1 Eupelmus urozonus | reverse complement strand
CGTCGACTATAATAATAAATTAATTACTAGCAACAACATAGTTCGTTAAAGATCAATTATTTTTACCATTATTAATACGTATTAAAAATGATAAAATGTATTATATAATAGTTATTAATCGGCAATTGGTCTTGAAAATAATATAAAATAATACTGGACTCTAATAAGCCAAGATGTGAATAGAAAATTTACTTTAACAAATGCTCCGTTATTCGAACCTCTAAATATGATAGAAAATATTTAGAATCTATATACTTATCATTTGCAGAAGTTCGACAAACAATGCACTTTTTAATGTATATTATTCACCAAGGAAATAAAGTAGGTATGTGATCACAGCGTGTGAGATCCGCCCCTACCAATAGGGAATCTTTCTCTCGATATCCGAGATAAAATACTACTTCACCCTGGTAGCAAACCCATCGCACTTTTGCCGCAATTTCGCTGCAATTTCGTGCTTAAGCACGTTAAATGCAGCAGCACATACGTGGTCTATTTCCGAATTTGTTCTCGCTTTTGCTATCAAAAAATTGCGCCAAGTGCGTGCAGCAGAATTGCGTCAAAATTGCAAGCGAATAAAGGTTCATTTTTCAATATCACAAAATTTGTCACAAAAATGCCGCAGACAATTTCAGTATAATTACGCTATAATTGCAGCAGAAAAATTCTATATCTACGAAATGAGAAAAGTGCAAGTATGCGTGCAGCGAAATTGCGGAAAAATTGCGACATGTCGCAATTTTTGATAATTTTGTTGCATGCGTCTACTGCACGTGCGCAATTCTGGCTATCAATTCTGCCGCATGTTCGCGTGCACTATTCCCATTCTCTATAATTGCACTTTCTTTTTGCAATTCTGCTGCGTGTACAAGTCGCAATTTCGATGCACTCGCACCTGCACTATTCCAATATGAAGGATAGCGCTTTCTTGCTCCACTTTGTAAGCAATTTCATTGTATGCATTTACGTGTAATCGTCTGTTGCCAGAAATATATAGTGGATTCCAGAAGCAGACTACGCAATTGCCGCGCAATAAATTTGAGTGCGACAGACTGTGTTATTAGGGTATTTACCTGAGAAAAAAGTACTCTGCACATAGGTAACTAATGTACTAATGTAGAATTGAGAAAATCGTTCGTAAATGTAGTATTTTTTGGAAATTGGTGGAGATTGATCTTCGACAAACCAAGTTGTAGCTAGTAGTATTTATTTATTAGTCGACGTTTCGGAGGGTTTACTACCTCCCTTATCAAGACTTTATAAATAACACTAAGCGTTAATAATTCGTAAATAGTGTTATTTATAAAGTCTTGATAAGAGAGGTAGTAAACCCTCCGAAACGTCGACTAATAAATAAATACTACTAGCTACAACTTGGTTCGTCGAAGATCAATCTCCACCAATTTCCAACTAATGTACTACTTTGTTTCCAATTGATCGAGAATAAAGACATCACTTTAAACAATGATATGCTGTTAAAAACTAAAGTTTGTTGACATCAGCTACATTAATCAGAGAAAAGTACTAGTAAATGAAGTCACGATTCACAAAACTCTTATGATCACTTTCATAAGATCTGATCAGCTTGCGCAGATTTTCGTACTCGTTAGCGCTACCATCGGTATGTCATCTTTACTTGTTTCTGCATAAAGTAACTGGCTAGTTATTTGATTGCCAACATATCTTGATTTATTGGAGTCCAATAAATTGAATTTCATCGGGGAAACGTCGATTTAAAGTAACGTGATGAACCGGCTGCTTTTTTCACACTGATTCTTAAACACGTGAAGTACAAAACTGAGAAATTTAATCTGTGGTTTTTTATTTTTCATGACAAAATCACGAAACTTACATAATTAGAAATTGTTTATACTTAATTTTTATATACATCTATTATTTCTCGATCTCAAATTTTATAAAATATAGTTCAAAACTAAAATATACAATAACTGTAGATTCTGCGATGGTATTAATGAGACCTACAGTACATCTTTTCTTATCGTATCGCTTCTAAGCATGACATTAATGAGTTTTACTGGAGTAGCGGTAAACATTAAAAAATTTTAAAACTAGATACAATAAATTGTAATTTATTATTGATTAAATTTATTGACTTTTGTACAGACTGTCATCAAATTAAATGATATTAGTCATTTCAATGATGTTATAAGATTTGGAATGTTTACAAATGCACAGATATTCCATCTGTTTTGTTACAATTACATGGGCCAGAATATATTAAACACAGAAGAGAAACTGAGAGATTTCATGTAAAAATTGAATCCTGCATTGTTAAATTGATACAGAAAATCAATATAAATTTCTTAAATATTATATTTTTACTAATTGTCAGATATAACTCTTATTGGTACCAGACTTCTACCAAAACGCAAGGTCTCGTAAGATTTATGATGTTAAGAAGTTTGCGTCCTATTACCCTTCGAGCAAGGGTCTTTCCACTTTGTTTACCAAATTTTACAAAAGTATAAATTGTTATCTTTCATATTATCTTTAGAAACTTTTAATTGAGAATATAATCATTTTTAGGTAATGAAGACTTCAATGTCCTATTTTACCGTATTGCAATCGACTAGATAAAGCGGTTACATAAATATATGAAGCTATTTTTATATGTATAGTTAAGCATAAAGTAATTTAATATGCAACAAATTATGCTATAAATAGAACCTTGTTTCAAAATAAAGTAATAAAAATTAAAGAAAAATTGTTAGTTTATTAAGAATGTTATGATAATTATGGGTTTTGGAATAAAAATCAAAATCACGTTTACAGTCTTTTATTTAGTCATTACCGAACTTATTGATTTTAATGGAAAAATTTTACTTGGTTTCCGTCGTTTGTAACTTTTTATGAAATAAAGCATTATACTTGTCCGAGGGCTTAAATGAAAGTTTATTTTTTGCACTTTAAATTGGCTTTTTAAATAACTCTCTTCTATATATTGAATTTAAATTATAGAGGCTCAAGACAAACTATTTAGTTATACCTATTATGCAGTAATGGACCATACTCGCTAGCTTGAGTCCAATGCGAGTGCGTTTGTGAATCGAAGATAAATACTGAAATCATATGAGGTCAAAAAAGGCCATAAGCTCTTGGTGCACACTATATCTTTTGTTACTAATATTTGGGATCCTAGAACCCATTCAAAAAAATACTAAGATACGTGTCTCATATTTAGGGTCAAAGAATAATTTTATAAAATATATCATCCTCAGGTAGAGCGCTCTATTTATTATAATAATGGTCAAATAAAAATAAATATTGTAAAATCAAATATGAAATCATCTTGATACAAATTTACAAAAACATTTAGTAAAATAATATATTCTACGTTTAAAGTTAAGACTTAAACAGTAAATCTCATTCTTTTAACATTGTTCAATGATTACTGCTTAACTAGACGTTTATACCTTACTTATTTTATTTCTAAAAATAAATTATTTTGTAGAAAAGACATAAAGTAAAACATATAACTACTTCGGTAAAACAATAAAATTTGAATTAAACTGTTCCTTCGTACAGTTACGATAACACGAAGGCTTTTTTTATCTTGAGGAAGTACACCAACATTATTTTCAAAAAAGCGAGTTGTAAAACTGCATATATTCATACGATTGCATTGTATCAATTGACAAATCATGTAAGTAAAAAGAAATATTGAATGACGTGCAAGTATAATTTATACAAATATTCAAGGTTGTCACTTAACACACTACTTCTAAAAGAGCACGCACAATCATAGTACATATTATAATATACAAGATGAATAGTCCTCCAACTACATAGATTTAATCTTTGTATGGGATACATATAAATACTTGTACAGAATGAAGATTGTACATTTCTATCTGCATTCTAAACTTCAAAGTAGTTCTTAAAAGATAAGTATTTTTTATACGAGATTTTTATTTTATTTTGTTTTATTTTGTTGTAAATTAACAAAACTAATTCCTTATTATACTGGTTTTTGTTTTTATATAAGCAATTTTTATAATCGGTAAGTTGGTGGGTTAGCGAAACTTCACCTCGGTCGATCGTCAGAATTAAACAGCGCTGGGCGCGGTCACTGTTTCAATGGGTGACCACGGTTGAGCCATGCAACTTTGGTGATCGTTTAGGTGATTTTTCGCTCTTAAAAAACTGTCTGGTATAGATAACATATAACTATGTATAATGTATTCGGTGTTTAAGCCTACAACATGTGACATAAACACCCAAAACATAATATACACTTTGCCGGGTGATACTTGAGGATCCGGATACTTGCTTACCCAAACAGGCTGCGGGTGGATAAATAAAAGTCATACGTAACATATGTAAAAACAATGTTTAATAAATATTGATTAGTTCAATTGACTTGTAATTAATTTTATCAAAGATGTAATGAATATAAATTACTCACTATAAAAATTAATATTAAATTTATTTTTTAATATTTATCAATGTAGTAAAATAATTTAAATGTATATAATCATGTCATTAATACAACTTATAAAGATCATTTTATCTTATGTAATCGATAACAAATTATCTTGTTTAAGGTATCTCAAAATGAAAGCTGTTGCGATAATTTTCGCATTTGCAGTGACAACTTTTATGGTATCAGCTGATTTTAAACCTATGCAACTCACCAGCATTCCCTTATCTATCGTAATGTACTTTTATCATTTACATATATTAAGTAACAATCGATTGAAGTAAAAACTACTTAAAAAAATATTTGAATTCTTTAATATTTTTTAAAAAGAAATTCGTTAATCTCTATTCTAGTAAGGTGGCAAAAATATTTTTTATTATTAGGATTCCAGCTCTAAGAAGCTTTGACTATAAAACTAATTCTATGTCAGAAAAACACTGCCAACTCTTTGACACGTAGCTTCTTTAAATTTAATGTTAAAGAAAAAAAAATTTTAAAAATAGAACAGCAAAACTTATATCTAATTAAAAAGAAATAATTTTTATAATATTTTCTAGAATAGTGAAATTTTGCCGTCACAACTATCGATACTATCGTTTCAAGACAGTAAAAAGCCAGAGCAGGACTCTTCCAAAAACGAGCGAAAAAAATCAGATAGCAATACGAAGAGCCGTCCATCCAACAATTATGACGATCAACATAATATTGTGAAAAAGGACAGCCAAATACCTTATAAAAAAGGCGCTAAAAGATTTTCAGATCTGGGAGTCTGGGATCACTGGGAACCGAGAAACGACTTTGATGATACTAGACGATTTAAACGCACATAGCTTTATATTGAACCTTTCATAGGTAAAAGTGTGTAAAGTTGCACATTTAATGTAAGAAAGTCATAAAATAAAATAATAGAAAAGAATTTTAATTTTTTATTCCTATGATTACTTTACTTTTAGATACTGCAAAATGATTTGATTTTTTATAAAAATTGAAAATTACTGAACGCACGAAAAAGTTTTTTACTACAGTATTTTAAATACATTCTTTTTTATTTAAATATTTAAAATACTGTATTTTACAATATATATTTTGTATTTAATTTTTTCACCCAAATTTATCCGAATCAGTCAAATAGTTTTGGAATTTTCTGGACAAACACGAAAAAAATTCCAGATCGAAATTGAAATCTTGTTTGTTTTAACTAATAAACAATTAATACTATAAAACTAACAATATTTTTATGGATTAATTATTACAATAACAAAGAAGTATAGAAATATCTTCCAATTATCTTAATTCAAATAGACCGCTCCAGTTTTAAAATAGAGGAACACGGTATGTAAAATGCACCACGCTAGATCCAACATAAGGAATCTAATGGAACCTGGAATCATTGGATTATGTTTGGATTTTCGTATTGGCCAGTTGGCCTCCCCCGCTGCCGGTTAGAATAGGTTAAGCGTTCATCGGCGTCTTTACTGTGACTGTGATGTTTATACATTGGTGTAGCTAATTTTTTCATCTGTATAGCGGCTATTTTTTATTTACAAAAGACGCAACGTAAGTTTTACTTTTAATAATTTTGAAAATCATTATTTTTCATGCTCTGTACGTATAAAAAGGAACAAAGAATTACTAAAGGTATATAGTAGCCAAGAGTAGAAGTACCAGAGTCACTGTTTATAATGTGTTCTCTTTCTAACCTATTAAAAATAATTAGAAATTCTGTAAAATAATAAATCAATGTTAGATGTGCGTAAGACTTATCAAGATCATTGGATTAATTATTTATGAATATTAATTTTGATAAAAAGAAATAGTGCAAAATAGACATTAAGCTAGAAAAAAAAAATTGTAATCAAGTGTTATTTTTAATAAGAAATTTCTCCTAGAAGATGAAATATTACTTTTATTTAGAATCAAATTATAATAGAATAATGATCATAATTCGTTCCTTAAACTAAAGTTTTATCTATTATACCTAAAAACAGTTTTATGCAAGGTTAGAACACCATAAACACAAGTGCTTATTCTCTATTCTTGAACATACTAGTCTTTTACTTGTGCTTTCTTCTTATTTTATGTGCAACATTCATATTCTTATTTTTCTTATTTAAAAAATATGTTACTAAGTCCTGTTTTGCTTGTTTAAATTGTTAATAAAATAAATTATCTACAATTATTAGTCCTGTGTCAAATTTGTAATAAAAAATAATTTTTTTAAAGTATTACAAATTATTTTTAATGACTATTTTGCAGACTCAATTAGTTAAACATGTCGAACATGTTATATGGTGGTGACGAAATTGGTGCTTTGGTTTTTGACCTGGGCCACCATTCGTTACGCGTTGGATACGCCCAAGAGGATACTCCAAAGGCAGAAATTCCAGCAGTTGTTGGTATTGGAGAGGATGCGAATTGTAATGCATCAAAAGTGGAACCTATGGATGTAGATGACAAGAAGCCAGACAACAATGTAACTCAATCTACACCAAAATATTACATTGACACAACTATTTTGCATGTACCCCGTAAAGGAATGGAAGTAGTTAGTTATATGAAAGATGGTATGATTGAAGATTGGGATCACTTTGAAAAGGTAAGCTGCAGTTTTATTTATTTTTGTATGTAACATTTTAAAATTGTTTTATTTAATTGTATAGTAAATACAATACTTATGGAAATATTTTTGTTATTTTTTAGGTGTTAGATTACACATATTCAAAAGTTATTCAGTCTGACGCTGAATATCATCCAGTATTATTTTCTGAATCACCTTGGAATGTTAGGAATAAAAGAGAAAAGTTAACAGAGCTGATGTTTGAAAAATATAATGTTCCAGCCTATTTTCTTGTAAAAAATGCTGTGCTAGCAGCTTTTGCAAATGGAAGAGCAACAGGTATTGTTGTTGACAGTGGAGCAACACATACATCAGCTATACCAGTTCAAGATGGATTTGTCTTAACTCAAGCTATTGTGAAATCTCCACTTGGTGGAGATTATATTTCTATGCAATGTCGACAGTTTCTACAAGTAAGTAATTTAATGGTACTAATAAAAATTGTAAAAATGTATTGAATTAAATTCACTTGTTTTCTGATTTATTGTGATTTTTGTTAAAATTTTTTAGTGCATTTGAAAAATAATTATTTTTTTTTTAATAGGATAATGACGTTGATCTTTCTCCAGCATACATGATTGGAAGTAAAGAAGTAGTGAAAGATCATGATAAACCCCGATGGGTAAAAAAGAAGAACCTTCCAGAAGTTACAAAGTCATGGCATAATTACATGGTGAAAAAGCTTGTCCAAGATTTTCAAGCAACATGTCTTCAAGTTTCAGAAACTCCTTATGATGAAAAAATAGTTACAACTATACCTGCAGTTCCTTATGAATTTCCAACTGGTTATCGACAAGATTTTGGCTGTGAAAGATTTCGTATTCCAGAAGCTTTGTTTGATCCAAGTATGGTACAAATGCGAGGAGGTATGGTCGGCAATACAATGCTCGGCGTTGGTCATATAGTCACAACAAGTGTTGGAATGTGTGACGTTGATGTAAGACCAGCTCTTTATGGAAGTGTTGTTGTAACTGGTGGAAATTCCTTTATTCAGGTAATATTTGAATTATAAAATTATATTATTTTTACGCATCCTTTATTAGAAGTATATTATTTTTAATAAATTAAAATAAAATTCGTTTTTCAGGGATTCCCAGAAAGATTAAATCGAGATCTGTCTATGAGGATACCTTCCAGTATGAGACTTAAATTAATAAGTGCAAATGGTTGTGCTGAGCGTAGATTTGGAGCTTGGATTGGTGGATCAATTTTAGCGTCAATTGGAACTTTCCAACAAATGTGGATATCAAGTCAAGAATATGAAGAAAGTGGTAAAAGCCAAGTTGAAAGAAAATGTCCGTGAATTTGTATGAATAATATTGTGAATTACATTTATCGAAACTATAGGGGTATGATGCGAGAGGTTTCTTGTAGATTATGACTGAACAACTTATACTTTTAAGTGTGTAATTATTTTATTATTAATGAACTTCATTTCGAAATATTAAATATAAAAGTTTTTAACTATTTTCAATTTTTACAAACTTTAATTTATTTTATAGTATCTTCATAATATCAAAGTTTATTTGAATATAAAAATAATTTAATACAAATATTACAATTTATTGTACATTAATACTGAAACTAATAATATTTTACATATAAGAACCCCAACCAATGTACATCTGACAAAGATTATCCACGTTAATAGCATCTAAAATTAAGTGGTTCACTTGGCCTTCAACACTGAGATACAAAGTTAAGGCTTCTGCTCTTTTTCCTACCTTACCTTTTAATCGTTCTTCTATACTTTTTATATGCTCAACAGCCTATAAAATTTATAATAATAAATTTGAGTAATTATGAAGTTAAAACTACAATTTTAATTGTATTACAGCATTTTTACCTTTTCATTTGTTTTTTCACCCGCATCGCACATCTGATTTCTATTCCAACTAACTAATGGATCATAAACAAAGGGTTTCAACACACTAAGAAGTGTACTCATTTGTTCTCGTAAAACTTTCATTGTTGTTCTACAAGACTGTCGAAAAGGACCTTCATATTTTAGTGGACCCATAGCTTCAACCATATTATGAGTTAGGCGGAAAGGTACTCGTTCAGGCCACTCTAAAGATTCACCCTATAAAGAAAATGTGTAATAAGTAAATACGCTTATCTTTATCTTCTTTGTGATTGTTAATCTGAAAAATATTCATAAAAATTTACTCTATTAAATAGACAATTAAAATCTACATGTACGCAATCTCCACATTTGGAATCAATTAAAATATTTTCTCCATGACGATCACCTAATCCAAGTATATATCCAACCATTGACATGACAGCCGTAGTTCGAATGAAAGCTGTCCGTGCTTCATACCTAAAACACAGTTGTTCATTTTGTGTCCTTATATTTCTTCATCAACAAATGTTGATCTTAATCATTAAATACTATAAAGCTATGTAGCTAAATATTTACCATCCATATGGATCTGGAAATGCATAGTGAAACCAGTCACCAAGAACTGGAGGATGACGAGGTAGTAATTTTTCTAAAAATACTTGTCTCTTTTTCTCAAGTGAATCCCTAATATCTTTTAATTAAAAATACGATATCAATTTATGATTTAAAATGTTTTCTTATTAAATTGTTAAAAAATATAACAATTTATAATTTAATTATAAAAATTACTTACGACAAGTTAATGATTTTAATTCCTTTGCAGATGTTAACATATTTCTTTCCTTGTATAATCCCATAATGATATTTCTATATCCAATTAAATTTGGTACCCATTCTATGAGACCACATTCTTCATTTAATGGTACAACACTCTGCAATTATATTAGTTATAACATAAATTGGTCAATAGATATTTTAAACTACAAATAAACTTACATAAGTACGAATGTACAGCCTCCTTCGACGACATTCTGGATCTTTTTGTAAATACTTGTTAACAATATCATTAAATTCCATCAATCGGAAATCTCTTCGTAAATCATCTTTTGGTTTACACATAAACAAGTAACTTTTTCCATCTGATCCTCGCAAAGCAATTCTTCGCGGACGTTGAAGTGATGGCATTACTGCTACTTGATCGTCAATTCCAACTATCTTTACCCAATTACTAAAAAAAAGTTATTATTATATTCTTTCAATTAATGAAAAAATAAAGTAATATTAAGTATAGATATTAAATAAACAAGATAAGTAAAAATCAAACTAATCTTTCATGAATATAAAAAATTTTAAGTAGTTAAGCTAAAGAAAAGAAAAACTAGAAATCTTTATTTCTTTAATTACGGTGCAAATGGATTATGCTGTTCCATAGAGGCACCCTTCATTGGCAAATGAAGCTGTCTAAACTTCGAAGTTGGCATCATTATTGGACCAAATTCTGAATCTGCCAGTAATCTTGGCAGAGATCTAGAAAGAGCACTTACAGTTGTATTGTGCAATCCCTGTAATTAATAATTTTTTTACATAATTATTAAATTAGAAAAATAATAAAAGAATTTTCTTTTAAGTAACAAAATTTACATCAGGTATATGTTTGTTTGATAGCTCAATTAGTCGTTCCCAAAACTGGTGAAAGTACTTAATTAATCTCGACATCTCAATAGATTTCAGTGCATCTCGATTCAGTATTTCTTTGCAACATTTCAGACGAGCAGAGTACGACGACTGAAACAAAATAATTGCAATTCTTTCGCGCATTTTAAAGGCAATGAAAATAAAAAAAAAATAATTGAATAATTACATTAAAAACTGATGCCATCATCCACAAACAGTGCTGTGGATAATTTTTTATTAACTTCACAATAATGGTAAAAAGAGTATTTTGAACTTCTCGGTTAGGATGACAAATTCGCGATACCAATTGACTGAATGCCGTCAACCAAATGAAAATAGGAATTTTTTCTATATAAACTTCTAAAAATTTAAAAGAATGTTACTATATAAAATATGCTGATTTATTTTATTGTTATAGATGAATATATTTTACTTACCAATGATTTTAGTCATTTGACTTAAAGTTTTTGTCACAGCATTATCTGAACTGATATTGTGCGCCCTAGCTTTCGATGCGTAATTTAGCCAAACAGTTAACATTCTAGGCAATGATTGATGAATGTATTTGCAGCCAAATAACAAGCATTTGCCATAATAATTTATTATATGAGTTTGCATGTCTCTGAAATAAAAAATTTCATGTAGAAGTTTTTTCTATAAATGAAAATTATTTAGAAGAATTGTTAGTTTAATGCAATATAAAATTCGCTTATTACCAACATTTTCAAGGAGCCATAATTTTACTCAATAATTGTAATAAAAAAAATACGAGCTACCAAAAATATTTTCTTTGAACTAAAAAAAAATATAACAAAATGGAAAAAGGCAACGTACTAGAGAGATTTTCTTTAGCTGGTAACAATAGAAAATTTTATATTGTCTTAAGGTAATATGCTAACTTTCTTGTCATCAAATATACAGTTCGAATGAACAATTTGAAATTTTCAAAAGATATTTTAGTATCAAATTATTTTCAGAAAATTGAAAATTAAATTAATAAAAATTGAGTTCTCGCATTCTGTATAACAAGAAGCATTTCACGTTACCTTAAAATTGTGATATATTTGCCTAAAGCTTTGAATGCTATCTTCACTTTTAAAGCTTACCGTCCACTATGACCCATGCGTTCATCGTCGGTCATTTTATCTATCACAGATTCGTAATAACGTGCCACTGCAAGGCAGCTCTTTTCCCAGGCTTTCCATACTTCGTATGCTTCTTTATAATTATACATATTACCATTTGCATCAACATTCAGAGTTTCATCATTGTACTTTGCCCATAGTAATTTAGTCTAGATAAATATAAAATCCATGTCATCTTTTCGCTTTAATAATATTTATGTTAAATGATATATTTAAAACATTATATTACTATTATGTTTATAAATTTGTTAGTTTTAAATTTTGATTTAAATTCCTTTTCTTTAAGTTAATATGAAATTTGATAGTGAATGGTATATTTATTATATCAAATAGATTTGTCAATTTAATAAGGATTTTAAAAATTTAAACAAAAATCTTCTTATATTGAAAAACGTCAAAGCTTTCTTATTTTTCATTTAATTAAATATTTCTTTTATTTTTATAAATTTATTATTCATTTATTAAGTATTTTATTGCTTTCGAAAAATTTCACTATAATTGACATACCTTAGCACACTGTTTCCTTTCAACGGTAAAAATTCCAGGTGCTTGTTTCTTATATTCTGCTACTGGTTTAAAATAAGTTGATAAGCAACGCTTCAGTGTAATTAAAGCATCCTCATGAGATCCCTTTTGCCAATAAAGTTGAGCTTGTTCAATACACAAATCTTGTGGTGGGCAAGAATCAGTTGCGGATAGTATGTACATATATGCTTGTTGATATAAACCAGTTCTGTCAAAGAAAAAATTGGAATTTTTTTATAATTTAATTTTTTTTTAAACTAGTAATTTGCTTTATTAAAAAATCTTACTTTCGAGCAATTTTAGCGCTCTTTAGCCATAACTTTCCGATTTCTTCTGTAATAACAGTCTTTTCATTTTTGTTACTTGACTGTAATTCTACAGCTAAATCTAAAATAGCTCTACGCATTCCTAATACAAATCCTGCACCACGGGAGGCATTAATTAATTTGTCTCGCTTTTCCCATTCTTCAAATATCACAGGTAAATTTTCCAAGTCCTCCAGCATTGTTGTACAAGCCTTTTCAAACTCATTTACAATATGCAACCTTAAACGATGTAAAAATATAATAAAAAATTCAGCTAGGACATTTGAAATAAAAGTGTAAATGTATATTTACTTCATAATATATGAGTAACTTTGCTCGTAAGCACCAGGCCGAGATGATGCAGTCAATAGTGAAACCAATTTCTTTTTTATAGCAAACATGTCAGGCTTCACACTGTTTTTCAAATCTTCAAGCAAGTTAAATTTAATGTTATTCTTCGAAGCAGTTCCAATTTTTCCGAAATGTGCTAATTGCCAAAATGGTTCTGAATCGCAAATAAGAGTTTCAAGTTCCGGCCTGAATTTTAAAAATTTTAAATTTTAAATTACTTATACGTACTAATGTCTTTAATTTTGATTTTGTTACCTTTCTTCCAATACACCTTTTGTTATATTTATAGCTGTAAATGGCTGATCCAATCCAAGGTAACACTGAATCATGCCTTGGAGGTACTGTGGCTTGGGTACTGTATTTTGCAATAATCTTTCATAACATGTAGCAGCATCCTAGCAAAAAAGTAATTAAAACTAATTCAGAATAAAATTTATGTTTAAGTAAACTTTAAAAAAAAATAGTTTTAATTTAATAAAATATTAAATTATAAAAAATGAATTAGTAGAACTTAAAGTACACTTACTTGAAATTGACCACTAACTTCATGAGCTAAAACTAGCTGTTGAAGAGTTGGACATTGATCTTGACTGACTAAAATGCCAGACACACCATCTGGTTCTTCAAGTTGTGTATAAATTTTCTAAAACATTTTGAATTGTATTATATTTAATTATTATGCTTTATTTTATAGTACAATAGATATTCATAATTACCGCTAATAAACCACCTTCAGTCGCTTCTGATAATCCTTTTTTACTGGACATCATATGTTGTTCTAAATATATAAGCGCTCTATGATATTCATAAGATTGATAGCAACCCTGAGCCAATAGTAACTTAGGAAAACCATCGCAGAATTCTGTAATTTATCATTTAATATTAAAATATCATAATTTACTATTTATCACCTTAACACATCCTATTCACAGAGTTATTATTTGATAAATCTTTACAAATAATTGTATTCCATTGATGTTTATGTATATGATTCTTCTAATGTCCGTTCAAATGAATATTAATTGAAAATCTTGTTGTGCTACTATTCAAGCACAATCACATTTTAATATTCGTAGACTTAATTATTTGCAGTTATATTGCATAGGTTTAACAAGTTGTGACTCTGTGAATAAGAGGCAGCGATCTTTATGAATAATTAAAGTTATTATCAGTACTTTCAATTCTTTCGTACTGCGCCTTCGATTCTCTGGAACTATCGCGCGCTCGTCGCTTCTCTCTTAGCCATCGTTGTAAGTGATCTAAAGTTGAAAATATCACCTACCATGAAAATTTATATTTTTATTATTTGATAATTATTAGTGTAAAATAACAGTTTTAAAAATATCCAATAATTCGTTATATTAAAAGAATTTTTAATAAGACGATATTTTAATTTACAATTATTAATAGTTAATAAGCGGAAGTTAAGGATATAATAGAATCAAATTTTACTTGTAAACAACGGACGCGACGAGCTTCATCCGACACTCTAGTATTATTAGATGTAGATTCAATTTGAGCGCGAAGTGGCCTGTTACGAGAAAGTTCTCGGTCAAGATGAGACTTTTCTTTTGTTTCAATAATTGAGAGCATTTCTGTACTTAAATTCTTTACTTCGTTAGGTGTTCCGTATGATACTACATAAGCTGGAAATTATATAAAAAATTATAATAGTTTTAATCATTAAGAAATTGTAACATTTTACCATTTATAAATTTAAATAGCTAAATAATTCATATATTTTTTAATAAAGAATTAAAATATTGTGTATACTCTATTACCTACGATGTACGGGATGCAAAATGTCATCATTTTAATACTTCGTTTGAAAGCTGGTCGGCAAGCACTTAAAACATTACTAATCGTAACATTTTTTATTACTTTTAACATGCTGACTGTCCAATTAAAAGCCCACATTTCGAAAGTCGATCCTGATTCAGATCTATTAAAATAAATACATTTTTAATCTATAATTTATAAGTAGTTTAAGCTACTTCAAGAATGCAGTTAGAATGTATAATAATTAACAAACCCGTAGATAGGAATCGAAAATTCAACATCGTTACTCGCAGTTGTTATTGTGTAATGAGAAGTTAAAAGTGGATAAATCATGTGCTGTATTTTCGACGGTAATTCGTTCCAAAGTTTACAATTTTTACCACCTGGTGAGATTTCATAAGATCGTAATATTTCCTAAAAATTCGATATAGATTAAATTTACTTCATTTATTAATATCAAGCTATTTCATGTGCTAATCAATTACATACTTGTATGGCTAACGAGAAACAATCCATACTTTGAGTATTCTTTTGTACCTGATATTCTTTTACTAATTCACAAAATAAACCATAAGCAAAATCTTGATTCATATCAGATATAAACTGAGTATCGCCTAAAATTAAAAATTTAGTATTATTTAATTAACGGAAGTAAAATTTTTGGTATTTTTTAATTTATAAAAATATTTGACCACCTCGAGAAATTATTCTTCTTGGCAAAAGACTTGGTTCAATAGCACCTAATTCACCTATGCAATCGCCACTTGCAATACAAATAGCTTCATCTTTATCTTGACACCCTGTCATGAGTGTATCTAATAACTTAAAAATATAAATAATTTTAAATTAATAAAATTAATTTGACAAAGTAAATTATAAATGTTCATAAAATTTGATACAAAATCTTACTTCTACTATCAATGGATGAACGTTAATATCAGAGAGTATTAGATCATTAATTTGATCACGATTTTTTGAAAGAAATTGTTTTAAGTACAACAGAGCTTTCAATCGTACTTCATCAGTTTGATGCATTATTCGTTTAATCCATAATTGCAAATTTTCTTCCACGGTTTTTGGTCTGTAAAAGTATTGGTCATTAAATAATGTTAATTTTAAAAAGGCTAATGTTACTTTTTCTTTATTGACGTACCTAGAGTGTTTGATATGATTGATAATTCTTGTAGATATATTTGGTGATACTTTCAAATCATTTATAAAAAATAAGTCTGAAAAATGTTCTTGAACAAGTTCTTTATTTTTTATCAAAAGATATTCTAGCATAGTATTAGTTTCTTTTGGATAAATCTCAAGAAGTGGTACTAAAGACATACATATAGTAGCCAGTAAAGGACCTAATTCTTTAACAGATGTGCTGAAAATCGAAATATTTTTAAATAAAAAAATGATTATACTAATAATATATTATAATAAAATTTGCTAATCATAATTATTATTTATAATTAATTATTCTTAATAATTTTTTTTATTTGTATGAAGGTATTTATTTTTTTTACTAACTTTCTGAGGAAAGCATTCCAAGCTTCACAGGCAAGTTTTTTAAATCCTGGTCTTGTAAAACCAAGAGCAGTTCTTAATGTAGCTAAGATTTTATACTTGTATTGTGTAATATAGTGTGGTCCCATAAAATGTATTATTTCCGCTAGAGATGCAAGAGAATATTTTTGCATGACCTCCTCAGAATTTGGACCAAGATTAGCATCAAAGGTAACAAGAATACCATGCAACATTGAATTCAAATACTGAGCCTTCCATTAAAAGAATTTTATTATAAACATTAAATTAATACATAGTTAAACTTCAAAAGAATTAATTGACTTATCGGATTATTGAAAAAATAAATAACAACCCAAAAACTTACGATTTCGTTTTGTGACTTGAAACTAGCACTTTGTTGATCATCATATTTTGAAAGAAATTGTAAATGCTTAAGTACTTTTTCCTTTTGTGAATGAAAATGCAACATCAATTCACTAATTATAAGCTACAAATAGAACAAATGCAATTATTAGTACTAGTAGATTATTCTAACACTTTATTAATAAACTTGTTAATGTAATGTCTATTGATATTTTCAATTACCGTAAATGAATCCGCGGTCAAATCAGGAATACTAGTTTTAGTTATTGCAGAAACAAGTTTAAAGATTTGAATACCATCTTCGATACTTTCAAAGAGAAAAACACGGCAACAGATGTGCTAAAAAAAGATCAATATAATCACTTAATTAAATAATTGTATTTTATGATATAGTATGCGTAAAGTTGCACTTTACACATTTTGCGTATTTTTAAAAGTGCAATTTTACGCATACT
>UELX01004602.1:0-17023 GCA_900480035.1 Eupelmus urozonus | reverse complement strand
AGCTTATTCTACGATAGATTTCCTACCAGAATAATCAATAAAACGCAAAATTTTTTTTTTGACCGAAATTGACTTTTATAATCGTGGTGTGCCCCCTTAATTTCGCTATGGAATCACACCATAATTACTTTTAGGAAGTACATTATTACTAAAATTGTGCACTTAAGTGTATCTAATAATAATTTATTAAATTTGTTTTGAAAAAGCAATCAGTAGTGCTACTCTAAAGAAATATTTTAAGTCAAGACTGGTATAAACTGCTGAAATAGTTCTTTTAAAAACCTGTGGCAAGTAGCTAAAATAGTCGAAATTAAAGATTTCTAACATTGGACGGTATTGGAAATTTGGAGAACAATATAGACGACTTCAATATGCTAAAATGATATACGGTAAGTACTTTTTTGCACTTCTTTTTTGTCCTACTTCACTGAAGCTTAGTCGATTTTACGTAATCAGTATTAAAAGAAACTCATAAAAATTATAAACAACGAACACCAGTGATTTATAAGTAATTGAAATGATGAATCCCGAAATGTGTGTTTCTCCGATTCAATCGCTTTTTAACAGAAAATAGTAGATGATTTTTGGCAGAAACTTTGCACATCGAAAGCTTATGATAAGTATTGCAAATAATTCAGAGACTAAAAAAAATAGAACCTGTCGTTTACAAATAATTATATTATATATTTTTTAAACGCCGAATCGCACGCTTTTTTAATCGAAATATTAGTTTTTTCGATTACATCGCTCTCTTAAAAAAAAAGGAAAGACGTTCATTGGCTAACAATTCGTATATATATTTATATGTTGAATGACATTATAAAGCGCTTATAATAATTACAGACAATAGAAAACTCTCGTTATAATTTTTTTATAAACAACAGTTTTTTTTTATTTCTAGTAGTCCAATAAACACTTTTCGTTTTTACGGACGTGTCAATTAGGAGAATTTCAAGAAGAGATTACTCCACATTTACAAAAAACTGTTAATTGTAAAAAATTGTAGTAAATAATTAAAAATCGTAGTGTTCCATTGTCATTAAAATTTTAATTGAGGTTTGATTTGTCGAGAGGAGATGGATGTGAAAACGAAAGAAAGTATTATGAAAAGTTGAGTTTTTATAGTTTTTTTATAATGCCTGTTACGTAATCTAAGTCAAACGCGAGTTCTTCAATTAAATAATTCATATGGTTTGCATTATATAGGTTGCGATAGCAATAATTAATCTTTGTTAATAATTATGTTATGCACGTATATTTAATACTATGAATTACAATATTTTTAACACGTTCAGGGCTAAGCGCAAATTTGCTAACTAGGCTGCAGTGCTAAGATGATGATTAAAATTATAAAATTTCTAAAGTTTGAGTGATTTATAGGTAAGAATAATACTTATATTAATAAAATTGAATTGAAGAAATAAGAAAATAAATGCGAATAACCGGTTAAAACCAAAACGGAAAGAATATTAATTGAATATAGTTTGATCAAAAGAAAAGAATTAGAATTAGATTGCTTGTAATTTTAAAATTATTTTAGTACTAAGGCCTGGGCATAGATTTAAGCAGCGTAGATTTAGGTTAAGTTATCGGAACGTTCATGTAAATAATGTGGATAATGTAAATAGTTGTAGAGATATAATTAATTTTTTAGCGATATATTATTTTTTTATTAATATAAATACTAAGTAAAATGTATTACATTGTACGCAATACATAAACTATTTAGACCTATTTAACAATGTTTCAAATATTTTAAAATATGTAACAATTTTTAATTTATTTTTCCTTCTGCATATTGATTTTTATAAAATCTCCCTTTTATGACTCCATTAATTATGCTGTCTGTAGGCTCGAAATCATCGCATGATTGAATTAATTAGCGTGCTCGCAAAGAGCCATCTACAGTCGCAACTAGCATCTCATTTCTATTCTTCGTTTTGCAATTATTTAAATCATTAAAAATTCGTTCTGGATCGGCGTTCGCATGTGGCGTTGTTAACACTCGAAGAGCATTGAAAAAAATAAATATGGTTGCACTCCTTCATCATCGTGCATCTTTAATAAAGATATCCAAAAATCTTCCGCCTTAGAAAAATTCAAAAAAACATCAGCTGACATATTTAGGTTTTCTAAATTTTTCCAATCAGCCTCCACTTTTGTACTTGTATCTTCGTCAACTAGTTTCTTAAACACTTGTAATAATTTTCGAAGAATGCCAGGGTTTTCTTGTCGATAAATCAATGAGATTGCATTTTTTGGATTTAAACAGTCCACCACACTGTATACCGGATGATTAAAATTATGAAATCGATCCTTAAATTCCAAACATAAAATTAATATTAAATTAAATATATTTTTACAAAAAATTTCCATCTCGTGGCCACGCGTTAATAACACCTCTCTAACTTCATCTCCTACACAAAAATCTAAATAAGGTAAATAATTATTAGTATCGAAAATATTAATATCAGCTGCAGGTGTATTTACCACATACTTTCGGTTCATAATAGTTGAGATGATGTTTTTGTATGTTTTTTCGATTTCTTTACTAGCGATATGTAAAATAACATCTTCCCTCTGAAAAAATTTATTTAATGAGTTTAAATGAAATAAAACTTCAATTAGTACTAAAAAATACAATTTCATTTCGGGCTTCTTCATCATCAAAAAAACATCTTTCCCTAAAACATCACCTTTTCTATACAAACTTTCAGCAAATACTAATAATGCGGGCCATTGCTCTATGCAGCGGATTGCACAATTTTCCAACGATAATCAGCGCGTGCTAGACATCCTCAAAATTTTATGCATCGGAAAAAAAAAATCTACCGCACGTTGGTCTGCTTGGATTTCTTGAAAGTCGTGCAGTTTATTTGCGCTATTCAACATACTGTACATATTGTTTAACAAAATAATTAATTCGTTTGGAAGCTCTGGAAGTGCATGCTGTAAACATAAATGTGTACTGTGCGCAGGACATTGTACAAAAACTGCTTCAGGAACAGCACTTAGCAACCTAGCTTTCAAACCGCTCTTCTCACCAATCATAGTTTGGCACCCATCGAAACAACACCCCACAATGTTCTGAATTGGTATGTCAAACTGTTTGAAAGAATGTTCAATACATTCGAACAAACGTTCGGCGCCAGCTTTAGCTTCGCTGCCTTTTTTAAATACCTTTACCATCTCCCATAATTTACTTTTAATGGTTTCGCTACTAGGATCTAGAAATCTTACAATTATGGCCAAACTTTTATCCTTGGATATATCCGTGGATTCATCAACCGAAATAGAAAAAAAAGAATTTCTTAAAATTTTTGCAACACTTTCTTGCGCTTCATAACTTATCACATTAACGAGCATATTTCTAACTTTAGTACGGCCTAGTGATAAATTTTTCCAAATACCCTTATCATCTATTGATTTTAAATTATTTACAATTTCCGGAATATTTTTAAACGGGATATTCAATTTCCCGCACATTTCAACTAACTTCAGAGAAGTTCGAGCTTTCTCTCGCTGAAACTTGCTTTCTGTTCTTTCTGGCAATTCGAAATCCTCTGGTGGTGGAGGTGCATTAGCACCACTCTTTTCTACGTGAGTTTTCGTTTTCGCATGTCCCACAATTGTATGAAAGCGAGCAGTCAATTTTAATTTACATATTTTGCAGAATACTTCGTACGGTGATTTATAGTCCAAGACTAGTCATCTCTTCAAGCCTTTTATTTCTTTCCATTCCGGTCGAAACTTCCTTTGCTGGTTTTTTTTCATAACAACGCTTCTTTTTTCTGATAGAAGTACATTTACAGAACATCTTGAAGTATTGTGACCCTATAAAATTTAAAAAAATAATGAATCTAATGCGTTTATTGGCTCTCTAATATCAATAGTAGGAGGCTCAGCTTATAACATAATATTTTAAGTAGGGGAGAGCGGGGCTAGTTTACTCGCAGAATTCGAATTTCAATTATAAATAATTAACTAATTAATATTAATATTTGGTAATATTTGAGATTTTATAGATAAGTCATGGCATTAATAATATGTATAATGATTGGTATACTCAAATCTAATTTTCTAAGGAAGATATTTAAAAAATAAAAATGTTAATTGCGCATCAACTAGCACCGCTCTCCCCTACACGATCTTATTAGATCAATTATTAAAAAACGCGAGAAATTAACCACTAATGCGTGCACTCAAAAACACGCCCTTGTTTTATCATAACCTTCAATTGTTCTTAATATATCACTTTAAATAATAACAAAACCTTTTATACTCTCTTATAATCTTAAAAGTTAACTTACACTTGTATTGTTGTAGTCCAGTTTTTTTATTTTGCCCATAGCACTATCGCGTTAATGATTTGGCTTTTAGAGCGAAGATCATATGAACGTTGATGCCAACTTTAACTTAGATTTTTATAAGACAACCTTATAACCTCTTTTCTAGCCGTATGATTTAATATAGAATTATCAAAAATATCGTTTTAAATAAATTACTTTACTTCAATAATTTAAGTTATTTAAAACTTTTTATTTATTTCATGAATAAACATTAGAGAATCGTTTTTAATCTAATTATACTTTACTGTATTTACGCAGCTTGAATTCTATCAAATTTTCATAAAATTATCACGTTTATCTAACACTATTAACCACAAATGATTATTGCTAAGGGTACCTGTAATTTTCGATACGCGTGTAATTTTCAGTTAACAAAAAAATGAATAATGTTAATTAATTTATCATTTAATTCCCATGCGATATCTAGCCGAATTTCGAGTTTGATATCGATTCTCGAATTTTTAATACATAATTGATAATTAAAAAAGAAGGTTACGTATAAAATCTGCCAACAATGACGAGGCGCGCGTAAGGCGCTAATCTCTCTGGTAATACTAATTGTAAGTTTAGCTTGCTGGTAGCTCTCATTGGAATTTTTTTTAGTTCTTTCCATGCAAAGTCTCACGATTTTCATGTTAAGTAATTAATAGAAGAATTGTGTTTATTCGCTACGTAAATTTTTGTATTAGTAAATAATTAAATTGGATATCGGTTTATACAAAAATACAAAATGATTCTATTAGACAGACATAATTAAGCATTTAAATCATAATACCTTAAGGTCTTGAAACTTTTAATTACCAACCAAAGTTTAATCCACAGCAACTACTTACCTGTAGGTAAATTAGCTAATAAAATTTAAAAATAATTAAAACTAATTATTTTATACTAAACAAGGGATGGGGAGAAGTAAAATCAATCGTGCAGCATCCGTGATGACTCAAAAGTGCAGTAGAAAGCAAAAAAGGCGGTAGACAATTAGCTCATTACTTTTATTCAAAATTCTGTGCATTCACTCACAATAGTTTTAGTTATGAGAAAACGGGAAAAGAAAAGCTTCCTCTTTCTTTTTCCTTGAAAATAAAATCCAACACTTTTTTTTTTAGCTTTGCTGTACAGTATCAAGTTTTTTTTTTATTAGTTTACAAGTTCTCGTCGTAGTCTTAACGGAGATCAATTAATAATAGAAAAAGGTTTTATTATGCATCTCTCATTTACTTATGCGCAATACTTGAAAAAACCACTTACAAAAGAAATCAATAAATAACAATTCGCGCCGGCCGCTCGAATAAGCAGCGGCGGCGCCCGTTTCTCCTCACCTATACAAAGAATTCGGATCATTTTCGGTCCTATATCACTCTCATCGTTTAAATAATAAAAAGTAGAAGAAAGAATAATAATGGTAATAGAAATAAGGGGGAAAAAGATAAAAGAAAAGAAACACGAAGAAATAACGCCTTAAAAATTATGCACGTTGCTCAAGAGGTTTAATCATAATTAGCGCCCGTTAATCGGCGCCTCTCTCAAGAGCCTTCGACCAAGTTATACCCGCAGCAGACCTACACGCTATCCCGGCTTCCTCCGCTAAGTAGATCTCGCGCGCACACTCCACCTGACCCGACAAAGGCGACCAGGAACTGTCCGTCGGTACACTCTTCCCCGCACGCGCGCTCCTCGCCACGAGCAAACAAACTCTCTCTCTCTCTCTCTCTCTTTTAAAACATATTTTTCGTTGCGGCGCGTGCATTTATTGCACCCTCCTAACACTCGTCCTGGCCTGTCGTTTTGGGAGCCTCGCTCTTCTCGCTGCTTCCCGTCGTCGTCGTTGCTGTCGTCGTCGTCGTCGTTGCCGATGTCTCCGTCACTCCAGCCGGCATCGTTTTCGTCGCCGTCGACGTCGTCGTCGTGGACGTAGCCTCGGATGACTCGATGACCTCGAAGCTCTCCGAGGAGGAGGCCTGGCTCAATGTGGAGCCCTCAGGGCCGGGAGCAGCCGCTGGCGCTGAGGTCGACGCTGAAGAGGCCGGAGCACTCGACGTAGCATCGACGACACTCGTTGCCGGGCTGGGCTCGCTGCTGCTCGACGACTGGGACGACGACGTTGCCGTCGTCGAAGAGGTGGACTCGCTCGACGGGGCTGTAATAAGAGAATTAAAAGTTAAAATTAATAGTTAATTATTTTTATCGAATCGTTCAAATTTCGTTAGGTTCTATATCTACATTATAATTAGGACCTTGCTAATTGGCACAATTATATTAATAATAAGGCGAACTTGTTAGTTTGTACTTGATTTTCTATTCGTGACTAAAGTAAAACTATTTAATCTTTTGGCCAATGTTTTTGAATTTTTTGATACTAAATAGTTTTCCTAGTAATTAAATATACTGTTCCGCTAACCCCTATCGCTTCTTTAATTAATATTGATTCAAATTTGAAAAATTCTTAAATTTAAAAATCAATAACTATTGTGCTAGCAGAAAATGTTATTATAGAGTCTTTAAATATACTATATGTGTCCTTACAGTCGCTTACAATGATTAAGATAACTAATTTATTTAAAGAAAACTTACATATACAAACACAACGATAATATGATCATGATACGGTTGTTTTATTGGCTGCTAATGTCGCATAAAAATTTACAACCCTAATATCTATGTAAATTGAACTTTTACTTGCTAAATTAATGTAGTAAATTAGCGTAATTACATTGTCGGATCGGGCGATGCGTGGAAATTGAACGTCAATAACACTATTTGAATTTTGTGCTAAATCCAATTGCATTAGCATTTCGGACAAGCGTCGACGGCACTCTGAAGCTACATCATTTTAACGATCATTCAGTTGCGGATACGCAAATCCGAGTTACCAATTCTCTTATTTGTTCGCGTTGCTAAACGCGAGCTTGTGCCTAAACAGATCGCCGATGAGCCAAAATCAGGCATTATTATGCATCTAGACTGAATAATACTCCTGAAAGTGTCGTTTTCCCGTTTTCCTTATTCTCTTATCACCGAGTGAGCGTGAATGATCGCGAATGAGGGAGGATTCCAGGAATTCCAAGCTCAAAAGCGGCATATTTGAGAGAAAGGACGGCATTATAGAGAGAAAGGGCGGGGAGAATGAGAACCGCGATATACACAGAGTTCGCTTTTGCACAGGCTTTGAGTTACGTCTCTCGTGTGACAATTTAATGCTCATTATCATTCCGTGATATAACTTACTCATAACCATGATCGATATTGACTGCTTAAAGATTATCGCGGCTTTGCATGGATTGCAGGATCAAGCAACTTACAATAATCTGCCTTTTATGATTATTAAACAAAAAAGATTTTATTCCTAGCGGAACAAAAGTACTACTTTTTTCCCCCGCGCCCATCCCATGGAAATTGTTACTCGAATCGAAACTGAGGGTGACAAAACTGCAATCTGAGGCATTCTTTGTTTTCTACCGTAGTGTGCATACTATAATTTTTTTGCCTGGCGTCGCCGAAATTACAACCTTTGCAATCGGAACATTCTTTTTTACAAGGAGTGCAGAAAGTTCGTTTTTTTCGCACACTCAGTTGGAAACGCGTGCATTAAAACAAGCTTTCCGAATGTCGTATCAAAAAATTATGTACGATACATGGGTGATAAAGTGCTTGTAACCTCTTGTAAACTTTCCGCACTTGTGTCGTAAATAACTAGTATATTGCTCCCTAGGTGCGTAATATACTATTTTTTGCCTTCTAACCGGAAAATGCCAATTTCCCAACCGCTGTATGAAACCTCGGCCGACAATTACATATATGATCTGAGACATTTCTTAATTCATTGATCTAGGTATATAATATATATTATTTCTTTTTGTTTATTCTGTTAACATGAATTGTCTTAACTTTAACGCAGGTTTTGAAAAAAATAAATTTTAACTAATCTAAGCTATAGAATTACATAGTGCTATTAAAAACCGATTGCAGAGCGACTATACTCCAAACAATACGCTGATTCAATGTATCAACCACAGCAACAAACACACAGTCAACAAAAATAACATTATAAAAAATAAGAACAAGTACTCACTCGAGTCCAGGCGGCGCACCGTGAAAGTTGCGACGGCGGGCGCCTCGCCCTCGAGATTCTCGATACGCAACAGGTCGCTGATGTAGTCGTGCTGGGTACGCGGGTCCGGCTGCCGCACGGGTTGCTGCTCTTGCGCCGCTGGGGCCGGAGCAGCGGCCGCCGCCGCACCACCTACTCCCTGTTGCTGTTGCTGCTGGCCACCCGGCGCTGGCTGCTGGGGTGCGTGGTTTCGATAGAACAGATTCTGCAGTTGCGCCTGCTGCAGGATCATCGGCAGTTCGTAGTGGTGAAAAAAGTAGAGCATTGAATGCTGGAAAAATAGAAAAAATTTTTATGAGTTCTTAAATTTTATCCAATTTTATTTCATCCTTATTAAATTAATTTTTTTAACAAGTACACTTGGTTACAATTCTATCTGCCGGAATGTTAATTTGAATTTTTGTTAACCATACTTCAATAAAATTTCAAAAATTCAAATGAACTTCCGGCAGATAAGGCTATTCCCGAGTGTTCAATAATTTTTGCTCATGCGTCTAACAGACGCTTTACGACAATATATTTTACGATCATTTGTAAAATTCTATTATATCAAACCTATAGATTATATTCCCTAAAAATTATTCAAATTATCAAAAAAAAGGTGATTTGCTAAGAGAAAAGACTGAAGGAAATGGAGTTCGCTATTTGACAATTCAACATTACATAAACAAGGCTTATCCCGCATTACAAAACTGAAGACGACTGGTGCTCACTTGAAATCGAATAGACGACGCTCATAGAGGGCGTCTGGAAATCGGAAGCCTAATAAATCATGCGACTCGCTCGAAATCGGATCTACGACGCGCATCGCCATGCGCGAGTACATACTGGCAAAACGCGCCCCTTGAGAGCCTTGCAGCCCGGGAAAGCAGAGCCAGAAGGAGGGATAACTCCGAAGGATCATTTTTCTCGGTAAAATCCAACCCCGCGGTGCGAGTCAAAACGAGCTGCCGCCCTGGCAGAGCCGAGCGTATCGCGGCCAATTTCGCGCATCTGCGTCTCCAGGCCAATTTACCCAACGATGCGTCTCATTGATAATTTCCAGACTTTTTTTACCAATTTCGCTATCTTTTTTCCGATAACAAGTATTATTTCTGGTATCTTTAAAAAAAATTTTTTTTAATTTTTTAATCATAGGAAGCTGACCATTTCATTATTTTTATAAATTCAAACTTATGGGCATATGTTTTCAAATATCAAAATATGAAAAAATCGGAATACCAAATGCTTTTAGCTTTATTCCAATGTTAAAGAAAAACTTTGTATGCATAATTAAAATATACATAAAATTAAATTATAGAAGAATTTTGCATATTTGTAAAATTAAATATAAAGAGCTTTTATTTGATTTTGTTACATTAAAATATTTTTCTTTTCATGCATTGTAATCTGCAGATGCATGCAATATTTCAGAAGATTAAATGGAAGAGGTTTAAAAAGTTTCTGATAATCTCCATATTTCAAGACCTAAACACATTCGGAAATTTGAGCATAATTTATGATCTGGAGTCCATGATCTCTCCTAGACACTTAAAAATAATGCTAATACCAAAATGACAAAATTAAAAACAGAAAAAAAAAACTTAAAAATCTAAGCGCAGCTAATAAAGGCGAAGCAGAAGAGTCATCGACGGCACGTCAATAGGATGGCCAGGCGGCGGCTGCAGCGGCTTCCACGGGGTGGTCACGCGGCAGAAAAGAGAGCGAGAGGAGGGGCAGTTTGATTGCAAGTTTGTCGGGCGTGTGCGAAGGCCGATCAGCGCACCCGCAGAGAGATTCAGCGCCCGCGCGCGTCGATCTCGTGTGGTTCGGCCGGCTAGCGAATTTATATGGAAATTCGCCAAATTCGTTCCGTGTCTTCGCGCTCTGCTCGTGTCTCTTTTTCCCGGATGTATCGATGACAAGCGAGATTAGAGCTAGCGGGGGAAAAAAGCAGTGTTGCATTCGACGACGAGCTGCGCGAAGAATCGAGACAATAATGAAGGGGAACCGATCGCCGAGCGAGGATATACTTCCAGCGAAAGCATTTTAAATTCAGAGCCGAGCTACCTGCTTTTCTCATCATCTACTTACTTAAGCAAAAAACGTTGTGTCTGAAAAAAATTATTTATTCTGATTAGAAATAATTTCTTGTTTTTTTTTCTTCAAATAATTTATTTTAAAATAAACCTAGATTTAATTATAAAGTTAAATTTGTTTTATTTTCTGTAAATTTTATTCCGGCGGGACGATAAAAATTTTACCATGAGTGTCGATAAAATGAAAGAAAATATGCGTCTAATTTATGTACTTATTAATAAATACAACTAATATAGTAAGGCCATCTGAATAGTGAAAAATTTCAAGTAATTACAAAAATGGTTTTACAAAAAAACTTTCAACATAATGGGCACTTATTTCCTCGAAAAAGCACGTATAAAGTGGCATATTATTCCCGAAAATCTCGATGAGAAAAATAGTGCCTAGAAGGGAAATAATGAGCCATTATTTTCCTCTTCAGTCATTATTTTCAGTCATCGAGAGTAAAGGCAATTATTCCACCGGATAATTACTGCTCACTTGGGCAGCAAATCACCCGCGGAAATAATATGCGACTTTACTCCCTTAGGATATAATGTACTATTTGTTGTTAACGTTAAATATTTTACCGCACATGGCCTTATCCCTAAAATAAAGTGTCGAAAAAATGAAGAAAAATTAAAAATTATTTTCACTATATAATTGAATTTGAAATAAACGATAAACATATACTAAAGTTTAAAATCTGACAAACAAACCAATATTTGACAACGAAACTTTATGGCAACGTGTAAAAACCTAAAAAAGAACAGAATTATGAAAAACAGCTAACTTTCCCACTTTCCAAATCCCAATCAGGCAGAATTGTCCGTACCGCTCGTAAAATAGTGTACCAGCGCGGCGCACAAAGAGCGAAGAGTGAAGCCGAAAGTGGCCGAGCGCGTTTACAATCGGATGATCGATCGCAGCACACGTCCTCACTTTGCAAGCACTTTTCCGAGAGAGATCGGGGAGAGGGAGGCGGAGCGGGTACGCGTCGAGTACCCAACGAGCACAAACGATGTACCGAGCCGTGTTATTCGGGGGACGAGTAATCATCCAGTAGAGTCATTAAAATTATGACGGAGGTCCGAGCTTTTAAATATAAATCTTTTTCGGCGGAAAAACTTGCTTGATTGTGATAAACTTTATAGATTTAATTCTTATTTGATAATGATTTGGCAATCACAATACTTTTTCATTTTTTTAAATTTTCGTTTAATTTTTAAGACATCCGTTTTATTTTTTTAAATGTACTTTATAAGAGGCGTACGTATGTTATGATTAATAATAAGACTTTAACAAAATTTGACTAAAACAAATTATAAATATAAAAGTAATTAATAAAAAATAATCTATCTTTACGTTTTTGCAATAAAAAGCAATTTAGTCGAGTAACAACTTAATTGAATCGCGAAACCAGATTAAAATTCTGAAAAAATATAAGTAACAAACTTAACTCCCCCTACCGTTCGACGGCTAATAAATTCGGAAATTACACGATCGGCTTCCAGGCCATTACCCAGCGAGTGATTTAGTGCCGAAAAATGTCATTTCGTAAAAACCGCTGGGCAACTAGCCCTCTCTGCGCCATCATCGTCATCGATGAAGCCGCATTCACTGGCGAGCCAGCATGACATCCTCCGGCAGGACGCGAGGCTATCAAAATTTCGAAGCAATAATAATCGAGAGCTAGTGCCCGCGGGCCGCGTTGATTGCGCGCCGAGTTTAATCGCGTGCTCTGGGACAAAGTTCGCCGAGGTGTAGGCTCGAAAATCGAAAATCCGGACGGTCCTGCCGGCGCCCCAGTCACCTCCGCTGCCCTCGAATCTTCGTCCTATAAATGTATTAGTTAGGGACTTTAATGACCGGACGCTTGAGAATGTAAATTCCCGATGGATCGATCTACTCTGTGCGCAGGTGTCTTCTTCTCTGCGATTGCGGTATGATATACTATATGATGGAATGTTGCTCAAATTTCACTCATTATCGATTTTTGAGCTCCTAAGTACATTGATCAATTTTTTGTTCAGCATTGACAATTACTATAAGTGATAAAAACACTTGGAAGAAATACCGGTTCGACTTACTAAGCACAAGCGATTTTTTACTTTTTATAATTGATTCATAAATTTAAAATTATATGTAGAAATATTAGTTTTCGATACAAGTATAAAAAAGTTGATTCTCGCACAAGGCCGTGTTTAGCGCACGAGCATGACGAGAATCAATCTTCAACGTGTGTTAAACAATAGTTTTTGACACTTTGTGCGCAAAACTCGATTTTGCGCATGTTCGAACAAGAAAGCGTATGCTTAATCTCGCTTTGTGAACGTCGTATAAAAAAATACGGCTCGATATTAGTGCGAGAAAGTGATTTTAGCCTCGTGGAGACGTTTGCGCCCAAACAAAGCGAGGAAATGCACTATTTTGATTTCGTGTGCGTAAAATAGCATTTTACGGTTGTGGAAAAACGTAAATGCTATTTTAGGCTCACGAGAATCAAAAATATTATTTTTTAATTATTTAAAGACATTAATGTGAATTTTATTATAAATATCGTTAAAATAAATAATAATATGAGAAGATAAATTAAAATTATATTTAAATAGGTAACTTTTACTCACAATGAGAGTACTTCACCCTTGACATTACATAATTAACGTCAATATCACTCATACCGTCTTAGAGTTTTTATTTGTACTGAGTTATGCAACAAATGAAATCTATCTAATATCCATCAAAAAATAGAATCGACGCAATCAAAACGCCCGATAAAGAATAACACTAAACAATCAAAGACGAAAATAATATTCTTCAAGTCGTAACAGCTCTCGAGCTAGGTCAGTCCGTAACGAGGGAATAAAGATGTATATACACGGGAATCAATTTGCCGTGCACGCTTAGCTGGAAATAGGCGAGAGAAGCCAGCGGCCTCGTTTTGTCTCGGCAAGTTCCTGCGTTTGACAGTGAAACACAGCCGGGTAAAGAGAGGCGGAGGCAGCCAGGCGCGACTACTTAAACTGTCGCGGTGCCGCGAATTTGCCTCCGATGTAAGTCGCAGCATTGTATTCGCACAGCTACGTACGCGCGCGCACGTGACGGTTCTGTAATCGCGACGGGCAGCCGACAGGCGAAAATTAATCGGAGTACATTGGGAAATAGTATTTGGTCGTTTGCGAGAGCGGTCCTTATATCACAAGGAGAAGATTTAAAGATAGGACTGCGAGCTAAATGATTTTTTTTTTGGGCCGATAAACGAAAATACATTGTTAGATTCATGTTTATGCTATATTTAGAAGCTAAGTTTTGAATTTGCAGCTCCTATTCGAATATAGAAATAGTAATGTATTGACTTACCTCGATAAAAAGCCATGATGTCACAAGGGCTAAACTACTGTACTGTCCGTTGAAGCGATATTGATAAGCGTAGAAGGTAAAATGGTACAAATAGAAAAATCTGTAACAAAAAAATTTTGAAATCGTAAGTTTAAATCTTAATGGTATGTTTGCAATTTAAAATAATTGTAAAATTTTTAAATTTTTGACATAGATTGTCAAATTTACATTTTATTAAAGCACGGAGTACAAATATCGTTATGACCATACATTTGAAATATTTAAGCTTTTTTGTTGCAAAAAACTAGGAAAATATATAAATTATCATTAAAGATGGGGAACTGGATTGATAATGGACTTACTATTCGACTTATTATTCCTATCGTTTTTATTTTTAATTTCGTATAAATACTAATAAAAATTTAGATTAAATTAAACTTAATAAAACGTTGCGATCTCTTTATTGTATATAACATTTCGGTAATTCTGATTTTGTACGTAAGACAAGTTTCAAGTTCTGTCAGCCCTCCCCTATCCCCTTAAAAACGGTATTAATTAAATTTCGTCAAAAAATAGACTTAATCAATTATGTCTAGAAGCCACAGAATCGTTCACATAAAGAACACAAGTCGGTATGAAGAAAAACGTACGAGAACACAAACATCGTAACAGAATCCATAAAAGCGACAATTTTTTGTAAACCAGTATACAATATCAAGTCATAGGGGAAAATTCTGGTGAAAGATCAGCGTTTCGTTCTCCGTATCACCCTACCGCCGTCCATTTCCCAGCGTATATAGTAACAAAAGGCAAAGTACATGCGGTGAGTGTCCAGAGAGAAAGGCCAAGTCCGCGTGAATAGCAGCAGGTCGCCGGGCGCTTTTCTCCTTGCAGTCAGTTCGATTTTCGTCCTCATTATCGGGCACTATCAAGATTACGCTGTCGCCTTAAAGTGGCACACCTAAGGTCTATAGGATTCTCGCGTTACATTAAGAGCATCACGCGGCCCGTCTGTTCGGCACCCCACCCCCTTTCAAGTAATGTATTACACGTTAACTAATGGATGCATCGAGCGGACGCGGATCAGATGCTATTGGATTTCATGAGTATCGGCACCCCCGGCCGACCGGACAAGCGTCCGAAACTAATGGCATCTCTCCTGCCGTGAGAGAGCGAGACAGAGGGGGAGGAAGGGACAGAGGGACTCATGACCTCGGAGTTCGGACTGGATCTCTTTGTCTCTCTGCTGTAATAAGATTCGACGAACAGGCAAGTTGATCTTTTTTGTTTTTGTCTATGCGATAAAACGATATGTTTTGCTTTATTATTTGAATTTGCAATCAACAAAAAGTAAAATAAAATATACATTTCAATATTTCTTCGTATCCTCATAAAAGCTGCAAAAAGTAATTATGTTTATTAATTGTAACCGATCCTTCCTTCTTTTACAGTCGTTACCGTAAATTATACGAAGATATTTTCGTTCGTATTTTTTAATTCAGTTTAATTATCCTTTTCATGCATTGAAATTTAAGTAAAAGACTGCAACTTACTATAAAAATATTTTTCGCAAACAAAAAGATCAGTGAGAAAACTAGGTCCCTGCTATATTATCGTTAACCATTAGGGCTTCACGAAGCTTTAAAAATTCGTATGTAAAGATAATGTTTTAAATTATTTTTAATTTACCATATGCAAACCGAAACTGTAACTGATAATAAGTCTGCCCCATCAATCAGCACTCTGCTGGCCCTTTAAAAACTATTCTCCGTTAATATCATAAGGAAATATTTGTCAAATAAACAGTCAGGGCGAAAGCGAGCCAACTGAATCACCCCAGCAAAGCGAGAAAAAGAAGTTTACCGATAAAGCCGCGTACATAAAGCGCACAGCCAGTGCCAGTTGATGATCTCGCGTGAAGATTGCGGAAATCTCAGGACTATATGAGACAAACCCACCAAAAGGTTCGCACGTTCGAGGGGATAGTCCAACGAGGAAACTTATATGTCCGCACGAGTGGAAGAGACTAACGAGAAGATTAAACTCGCCTCCCTCGAATCGTATATATATAATTATACTTGCGTCCTCTTTTTTTTCCTGTGCGAGGGTGAAAAAGGCAAAGAGAAAAAGGGGGACGGATATAATCAAATGATTTTTACGAGGAATCGTTATAAGCGCCGGGCAGTGTCAATATTTGTGCATCAAGGGCTGGGCGTATACTAGAGAAAGCGCCGAACGAGAAAACAGGACACACACACACACGAGACTGCGCTAGCTCTCAAGGGGAATTGATTGATTGGCCGGTAATTTATTACAGGCGCGCTGCGTTGCATGCGTTGATAAATATTGCAGAGGCCCGTGTTATTAATTTACCGTGGCTAGTGGCCGCCGAAGATTAAAGTCGGCGCGACGTGCTGAGTTTCGTAGAGAGACGAAACTGTTAATTAAGATCGTCCGGCTACGGTGATAATGTAGCAGACTGGCAAATCCTAAGAAGTAACTAGATCTTCTGTTAACTTCATTGAAAATCTCATAGTTTTTGTCAAACTTATTCCATTAATTTAGTAATTACTATGGAGACAAATAAAATTTTCAAAACTTATTCTTCGTGTAAAAATGTATTTAATATATCCCTGGTAGAAATTTAACCATTTAAAATAGCTGGAGGCCAAGAAATAACTAGTTTTTACCTATTTCCTACCCTGCAAGGTATTAACTAGGCATAAAATAGAATTCATTTCCACTAGGGATAATATTTAACATAATCCAATTGCAGAGTATTGGATTTCTTCTAATTTTACATCATAATTTTATTTATAGAAAAATCCTTGACCCGCTCCCCCATTTTTGTGTCGCACAGATATTTTAAAGAATTCCCTAGTGGATATGGGTTCCATTTTAAGGCTAGTTAATATCTTGTAAGATAAAAATAGATAAAAAGTAACCATTAATTGACCACCAGCTATTTTAAGTGTTTAAATTTCTACCAGGGTCGGGAACTTCGTATTATAACTTTATCGAAACAAAAAGAATGCACTTTTCAAATTCAAAATCTGAGTTATAGTTTCCGAGATTTATTGGACACACACACACACACACACACACGCGCGCGCGCGCGCGCACGCACGTACAGACATTTTCTAAAATCACATGATTAGAACTTCTAACA